>OZ026613.1:121742678-121905178 GCA_964020975.1 Hermodice carunculata | reverse complement strand
AGCATTTACCAATGACCATCACTTTTGACTTATTTTCATTAAATTTCAGGCCCCATTATAAACAAAAAGGATATGCGTCGTTAAGCATTCTAGTTAGATTATCTTCACTGTCACTGAGCAGGGCTATGTCGTCAGCATAATGTACACACGGAATTTTTATGTCTCTATGGGGAACACCAAGTCCTTGGCTCTCGAGAAAGTCCACGAGATCCGACATAACCAAAGTTAAGAGAGTAGGGGACATGATACATCCTTGCTTAACTCCATGTGAAACTTCAAACCAGGTACTTTCAAACGGACCGAAAATGACTCTGTTTTCCACTTTGCTATAAAGGCCTATGATCAGGCGCCATGCCTTGCCTTGAATACCCTTTTCCCATAATTTTATAAATAGTTTATCCCTGTCAACTGTGTGAAGGGCCTTTGAAATATCCAAAAATGATAACCATGTTTTCAATTTCTTACTTTTACGCAAACAACAAATACCTTTTAATGTGAAATATTTGTCCCCTAATCTGCGTCCCTTACGATAAGCCCCATGCAGTTCACCAAGGACTTCATATTCCTCAAGATAACCCATCAACTGCTTTTCTATAACTGATGTGAAGACCTTATACACATTGGAACTCCCTGTTATTCCCTGATAGTTATTGAGTGATTCTTTAGGGCCTTCTTTATGCAATGGTTTCACCAGACCTTGGCACCATTGCTCCGGAAAACATTCTGTCAATTTGCAAAATTTGAATAATTTCGTCAGTGATAAGATCAGTGCATGGCCTCCCTTCTTTAAAAAGTCATTAGGGATGCTATCATCTCCGCATGTTTATCCATCTTTAAGCTTTTTAATAGCAGAGGATACTGTACTATAATCTTTTATAATATCTTTTATGCCATTCAAACCACCTGTATAATCCTGTAACTCATGTATCATATTTGACAAAACGTTAGTCCCCAATTGTGCTTTATTACGAATGTTTGTACTTTAGTTGCGCCAGTAGTCGCGCAAAAACACGGCATATTTCTTTTGGATTATCAATAATACGTGTACTGTCATTGGGTTCAGCGATTTTGAGAGGGTAATCGTAACTGGTATCAAGGCGCTTGAGCCAATATGCTTGCGTATTTTTTGTTCCTTTACGACAGTTTGAAGTTATTACTTTTATTTTATTATTGACAAATTTTTCCAGGATTTTTCCGGAAGGAACCACATATACTTGGACTGTAAGATAAGGTGGTCAGAAAAATCCACCAACTGTTCAGATCGATCAAATTCTCCGTACTGAAAGTGTTCTGCATCTGCAGAAACCTCTCATATAAGAGTCAGCAGATTCACTAACGTATATCTGTATATATATATATAAATATATATATATATGTATGTATATATACATACAAGGAACAACTAAGAAGGCTCAGTCAAGACCTTGAGTGGTCCGTAACAGCTGGGTATTAATACTTACTATTTAAGTTGTGTTATGACTAGATTTATATATTGACATTTTGTTTTAGGAAAATGAGGCATACCATCCGCGTTAACCAAGCTGTGAAGTTGAATGGATCAATGCAGCAAGGGACATGGTGGTTTGAGAACATGACGCTATATATTGAAAACCTTCAGGCCATGCATCGCACCTTAGGCAACAAAATAAGTAACATCCTAGATGCAAAGAGATTTCGGGATGCGCTGGAGATAATGTGGATGGCGTTGATCTTTGCGATGGTAGCATTCATCTGCCCAGTCATACTGCATGGCATATTTTGCCTTACCTATCAAATGGAGGAAATATCCTGGCATCTCGTTAACAGGTATGCGTCATCAAATGAATGTTGTTTGTTTCTCTGACATGCACAATATGACTTTTGAAGATAAGCTACATATCCATCCCATCCAAAATAATCAGTACCCTCGTATTGCACATCCAAAACTTCACTTATATCGTCAAGCTCATCCGAAATTGACCTCATATCGTGCAGCATATCCAGAACTATCGCTGTAATTGTACAGTGCATCCCAAACACTTATTGACATCTTGCAGCCCATAAGAAACAGTTCCTGACATCAAACAGCACATACGAAACAATCACCGGTATCGTGCAGAACATCAACATAATCATTGAAATGTGTAGCACATCAAAAACAATTGCTTCTGAAAGGCATCAGAAATTAGGTGGATCTGTAGAGAGACATTAATCATATGGGGGCCCAGCGACATCAACAATCATAGAACGGCTTTGGAGAGGCATTAATTATATGGGCCTTTTGCGAGACATCAACAATCATAGGACGGCTTTGGAGAGGCATTAATTATATGGGCCTTTTGCGAGACATCAACAATCATAGAACGGCTTTGGAGAGGCATTAATTATATGGGCCTTTTGCGAGACATCAACAATCATAGGACGGCTTTGGAGAGGCATTAATTATACGGGCCTTTTGCGAGGCATCAATTACATTGGGTTGTAGAGGAACACCTTGAATCTGATATTAGATGTAGACAACATCAATCATACAGGACTGCAGAGATCGACACAGCATTAATCATATGGGACTGTAGAGATTGAGGCATCATTAACCATATGGAACTGTAGACAACATCAAAGATATAAGACTAGAGAGAACGAGGCATCATAATATTCCCGGTATCTGTATGTCCACATTATTTCCAGAATTACCACAATGTTCCCAGCATCAGTTCTGACCATTTATTCCCGGTATCTGAATGTCCACAGTATATGCACATCCTTCCCGGGTTCAGTCCATTGCCCGCAGTATTGTCGCTTGTCATCCGTTCCACGAAATCCGCAAATGTGCCACATTATTTCCACGGTGCATTGTGTCCGTTCCGAGAAAATCGCATTAAAAGAAAAAGTTGCCAATTCTTACGCATTTATGGCTGCAATATGACACAAACTCATTTCTTCTGCCCTGTGTTTTAATTATTGTGTGAAATAAACCTGTAGCTTTACCTTTATGATGTTTCATTAAACAAAGGTATATTTTGTGGCTTAAATCTCGACTTTTTAAACTTGGGAACACCACACTTGGCTTGTTTGGGTGAGGGTTCATATGTGGCTTTCCATATTTGGGGACCAGTAACTGGATTGTGCTAATTTGTTTTTACATCGATGGAGAATTTCAATGTTATCAGAACAATGGTAGTGATTAGTCTGAACTGGCCCAGATTATCCAAAAATATGACAAAGTGATTAGAGGTTATCCAGAAGTGCCGGCTTCAGATCTTGCACCTTAAAGAATAAATTTGCATGTGAACAGTATGAAGTGCATGTTAGTTTTGATTTTCTTTGTAGTCTGCATACAATCCCGATCTGCACATGTATAAAGAGCAATGCACCATGCATATGTCTGTGCACAGAACTTCCACTGACTAGAAGTTGAAAATCAAGAATATCTTTCTGATACATGATACTTTAAGATAATATATACGCATTCTGAAAGTTCTAGAATGTGTTGTATCATATGAGAAAGAAACCATTCACCCACTTGGCGTTGCTGCTGATACATCCAGCCCGTTAAATATGGCGCAAAATTAGAAGGTGTCATTACCACAAACAAACCGTAGTCCTGATAAAACAAATCCAAGTAAATTCCGACCAAAGGCAATGTTCCTTGGTGTTTTGCAGAATCTCATAAATTTATAGTTCATCTGTACCCAAAAGCGTCCAAAACATACATCCAAAGGTCCATAGGGTCAAAAAAAGCCATGTCTAGTTTTAACATGACAAGAATGCAAAAATTTTAGAAGTGACAATGCACTCAATGAATGTTGGGAAAATCCTAGCTGAATTCAAAGCCCTGTGCTTTCCTACACTTTGCAATTTGCAACAGAGTTCCCGGGATAGACTTAGAAAATTTAAGGTATACCCACAGAGTTACTGGGATTTTAGATTGGCATGTCTTGGTCTTCCACAGAGTTACCGGTTTAGCTTCGAAAATTTATCCTTATCCACAGAGTTTCCGGTATCATAATGTTGAAAATATACAAAGAGCCACAAAGTTCCCGTGTTAGGCTTAAACATTTTATGGCAGTTCTCTGAATTCCCAGTTTCATAGGGTTTGACATTTCTAGGAGATGCACTGCGTTCCCGGGCTAGACTCAGAAAATCGATGGTATATATCCACAGAGTTCCCTACATTATTTTCAAAATTTACGAAGAGCCACAGAGTTCTCAGGTAAGACTATAAAAAATTTGTTGTCCACATTGTTTAGTTCGAACATTTGTTAAAAGACACAGTGATTCCGGATTTGATTTAAGATAATTTAAGATAATTCACATCACTGGATATTTTAATGTCTAAACATCTACAGGTATCAATTTCATCGATTTTCCCGGGATAGACTTGTTAAAATTGTACGCAGGCCTGGCTCCACAATATTTCCTCCATGGAATTTTGACCAAAAATGTCCTTCCACAGTGTTTCCCCTATAAAGTTCATTTGATTCATGGGGAAAAATCTTTGTCCACATTATATTGGCATTGCACCTTGCAAACAGTTGAATACCCCACATTATTTCCACAATGTACATGATATTCCCGTGGTCCAGTCCACAGTATTCCAAGATTTACCATAAAATTTCCGGGGTCAGTCAAGTGTGACCACAATAATTCAACAATGTCTTCATCATGGTCCATAATATTTGTCCGCCATTGCCACGTCATTTCCACCATGCGTCCACATTAAAACCGCAATATTTTCTGAATTTTCCACAATATTGTTAGGTTCCACAATGTTTCTGCCATATTTCCCCAATATTCCCGTGATTCATTTTACTAAAGGTCATATGAGTCTGCAGAGCACCTTCAGTCCGATGGTAGCGGGAGACAACATCACCATCAGCTTTCAGAGACATCAATTATATGAGGCTTTAGGGAGGCAGCGTACATTATAAGGGCTGTAGACACACATATCAAATGGGCCTACGGAAAGAATTACTTATCGTATGAAGTTGTGGGTGAGCATTGTCAATCTTGTGGAGCAGCTCAAGGATACACGTTACGGTAGCAATGACATTCACAAATTGTTACATATAACCCTTGATTCATATGTACAAGATGAAATAAAGGACACATTTTGTGGAAGCTAATGGAGAGAAGATTCTGGTGATTACAACTTTATAGTGTTAGTTTATAACTATCACTTATCTACACAAGCAAAACATCTCAATTCAAGGGCTTGTGACAACCTCATCAGCCAATTTTTCCTTCGGACAGACAGCGCCCTCTTCAGACCGCGGTCTGAACTTTCGGCCATGCCCAGATCTTTTGTGCTTCGCAAACTCGTTTCTCCCTCAATATATTAAAGACGGCATTTCCAACGGAGAATTTCCCTGCAAACGAGGTCTCCCTACTCTATATGTCACAACAGCATCTGTATCATACAAAATCCACAGGCTGCAAGAGGAGATGGCTAGTTCCATAGCTTTACTTGGCTTTACATGCCGCAAGAGGCCAGCTAATTACTCCCGGAGCCAGGCAGATTTACACGCACATAGTTTGAAGCTCAACGGGAACGGGCTGTGCATTTTGCTGCCTTTACAGATGCAACAGCCAGCTCAAAGAGCGCTCTTTGAATCTCTGTTCAGTTGATGGTATTTTAACAAGACAAATTAAAGTTAAACTGTTTGTTTTGTGGAAATTGTTTTGTGGAGATAAAAACTTGGTGACAGTTGTCATATGCGTATGCTTGGACAAACATCAATCATATAAGGTTGTAAAGAGGCTTCACACAAGTATAGAGAGCATATCATCGATCATGTGAGACTGCAGACAGACATTAATCTTTAGAGCTGTAGAAAATTCAATCATTATGGCGCTGTAGTAAGACATCGTCAAATAGCACAATCAATTATGAGAAGCAGTAGAGAGACATTGCGTGGTAGAATAATGGTAAAGTGTTTAGTGATTTGGGAATGAGCCGATAAATGGCATCCATATTTTGCAGTTTGCTGCAAGAGATGCCACACAGACCACTGTGACTCATTTTATTAACACTAATTCACGAGCCTACTCTTAGGGTTAAATGAAAATGCCGAAAGATGTAGCTATCTGCAACATATTAAGCAACTTGTTTTAAAAGGAACTAGACCATCGTATCTTATGAAAAGATGTAAAAATCGGGTGGGTTTGTAAAAGTGTATTTTACCTCACCTTTCAATTATTTCAGGGCTGAAGATATGAAAGAAGAGAGGACAAAAACAGATACCCTTATGTACCAGTTGCTACCACTGTCTATAGTAGAAAGTCTAAAGAAAAATGAACATATCACAGCACAGGTGTTTGACGAGGTAACCGTGTTCGTCTCAGAGATCGTGGGTTTCAGTGATGTATCAACAAGAAGTTCACCCATGCAGATTGTCAACATGCTGAACATTCTGTACGTGTTTGTAGAGGACCGTATAGCATTATATGACGTTTACAAGGTAGAAGCCATTGGTGATGTCTTCATGCTTGTATCAGGTACAGAACCCAGCAAGGTTTACCCAAAGGTCTTAAAGTACGTAAGATTATTTGTGGATCATTTGGCATCGAAATATTAAAGTTTGCTAGATATGAGAAACATTTACCTTTCCGACAGATATAGTGACACACTGTAGTTACCCACCTGTGGGCTCTTGACTTCAAGTAAATGTAAGTAACTTCAAATGGATTTAAAACTTCACGAAGATAACCAGATAATTAGGATAGAGATACCATGTATGTATACCATTGTGCCCTCAGAAGCTATTTCCTACTTGGCTGCTAGGGTCAAAGTTCATGCAGGTCCTACATGTGTCTGCAGGTCTCCCTGAGCGTAATGGCAAACAACACACCATCATTGTAGCGAACCTGGCCATAGATTTGGTGGAAAACATCAAACTGCTTGATATCCCTCATCTTCCTGGATCTAACCTCAGACTTCGAGTCGGCTGTGACACAGGTGAGGGTAACACTCAGATAAGCCATGCATGTAGGGCTGTCCTGCAGGTGTGGCAATCGTGTAGGTAAAGCTGCCGTGCAAGTATGGCTGTTATATTGGGTATGAAACTTATCATGCAGGTGAGTGTGCTATGTAAATATGGCTGTCATGCAGACAAACCATTCTAACGTAAAGGCCGACACTACAGGCAGCCATCGTGTGAGGCAGGGTTGGCTGTCATCCTAAGAAACATCTGTGCAGCCGTGGCTGCCACCAGAGTGCGGGTTATGCACCCACACAGTAAACCTGTTATACGTCAGGTAAAGTAACTGACTGTGCACTTGCCCTGCAGGCATGAAATCGATTGAGTAAAACTACCATGTGGGTAAGGCGTCCATACAGTACAAGTTTGATGAAGTAATGTAGACAGCTTGAATAAGGTTATATTCAGTTATTATGTGCCCAGGATTAGATGGAAGCTTCACACACGTTTTCATCACATGCAAACATAACGAAAACAAATAAATGGCTCAGGACAAATGTAGTGTTTAAAAAAGTAAAAGCTCGACAGTAGTAACAGTTTGTCCGTACTTTGTATCTTACGTTATAGGTCCAACATCATGAACCTGACTTCAGCCGCATGCAAGTTGTGTTTACTTAGTTCTTTGGATGTCTTGTGGCAGCGGCGTGACATCAACCGCATGCAAGTTGTGTTTACTTAGTTCTTTGGATGTCTTGTGGCAGCGGCGTGACATCAACCGCAAGCAAGTTGTGTTTACTTGGTACTTTGGATGTCTGGTGGCAGCGGCGTGACATCAGCTGCATGCAAGTTGTGTTTACTTAGTTCTTTGGATGTCTTGTGGCAGCGGCGTGACATCAACCGCAAGCAAGTTGTGTTTACTTGGTACTTTGGATGTCTGGTGGCAGCGGCGTGACATCAGCTGCATGCAAGTTGTGTTTACTTAGTTCTTTGGATGTCTTGTGGCAGCGGCGTGACATCAACCGCAAGCAAGTTGTGTTTACTTGGTACTTTGGATGTCTGGTGGCAGCGGCGTGACATCAGCCGCATGCAAGTTGTGTTGACTCTGTACATTTGTAATGGTATTTTGTAGGTCCTGTGTCCGCAGGCGTCGTCGGCTCGCAGCTGCACAGATATTGTCTATTCGGGGAAACTATAAACATCGCGTCAAGACTAGAAGCTACGGGTTCAGGCAAGTCTTTCGTGCTTTGTTCCACATACATTGCCGTAAAAAAAACTTGTGCAGAATGTATTTTCTTGAAGTTTCCCACGTCAAAAACTTATATTTATGAAAATTGAAGGTTGTTATAGTACTTATGTGAAAAAAAGCCTTTGTGATTATGCAATATATCGTGAGGAATTGCCTCTCATTTAGTGGCCGCTTTCTTTCGGCGTTTGGATCCTTTAAGTGCACCATTTACATGACATACCATCCCAGCACATTATAGTTTTCTAAGCTGACCCCAAATGACCTACCACAAAGGCCCTACAAGCAGTATGGACGGAACTTTACCTGCGCTAGTTATTATCAAAAACGACCGAACCTTTTTTTTTTTTTTTTTTTTTGCTGTAGTTATTATTATGCACGAAACTTTTTTCCTTTTTGTTTTTGCTGTAGCTGATATTATGTATGTTCTGCAGTGCAATGTTGGCAGGCTTGTTCTCAATTTTCGAATGCTTTGTTTTTGTATGCAAATTATAGCTTTAAAATTACGTTCCATTTGTGTAAGCATGCTGCAAATTTACAATGGCGGCTATAGCTATTTCAAAAATGTGTATTTTTGAAAGAGGGCAGATATCAGTAACCTTATGGGTATAAAACTCACCTGCGTATGAATTATCCAAACCACACCCAAATACCATAAAAGCCATTATGCAACAGTTACCACTTAATGGTTACTAAGGGGAGGCGTACCCTATAGTAAATGTACATGCGGCCGAGATACTGGATCAATGATAATGATAATAATAATAATAATAATAATAATAATAATAATAATAATAATAATAATAATAATAATAATAATAATAATGAACCTCCGGTGACGGAGAAAATAAGAGAAAATACATACCAATAACTGCATACGTACACAATTCAAAATACAGTAAAAATGCCCAGGATAGCTGACGATTATACAAAAACTAAGAACACATGGTGGATCAGCCCAAAAAGTGGGATAAAAACAATGGACATATAGATTTAAAAAGCTTTGGCTAACATGGCGACTAGGTTGTGCTCCATGGATCCCCGCTTCTGGTATCCGGGCGAGTGAACAAGGTAGCGTAACGTACATGTATCAACGAGGCCGTCCTGACCTCGCGCCATGCGGGGACCAACCAGCGGTCTCCCGTCGGGCAGTCCCAGCACAGCACGACTAGGACAGACTCCAAAATTAAGTGAACGATCAGTAAGAGTGCCGGCAGTGGCGTGCCCAGAAACAATATAACGGGCAAGGAAACGATTACAAATGTTCCTGTATGGAGAAGACACTCAGAAAACTCTATGAGCGAAAGAGACAGTTTCAGATTTTAGGATGTCATAAACACGACTAATATCAAGTGAGCGGAGTAAGGCAGAATGATGGGCTCTCTTATTGATCCTAAGCATACTCTTAAAATATATATATATATATATATATATATATATATATATATATATATATATATATATATATATATATATCCCAAGCATACTCTTAATATATATATATGTGTATATACATACATATATATATATATGTATGTATGTATGTATATATATATATGTATTGGAACTTCTTATATTATGTAAGTAAATCTCATAAATTATGAAAGATTTTAGTTACATATGTATCTCAAGCTGGGCGAAAATAGCTTTGAGCGAATCTTCTATGTACCCAAAACCGAGGATAAATAAAATGAACTTAAACTTGAACTTGTATTCGTCGAATGCAATGATGACGAATTCAACATGAGGGTTGCACTGAAAGCAGCAGATCTGCAGCCAGCACCTTTGGATAATATCTGATAATGTTTTAATATTTCAGATAGTTTGATACTTAAACTACATGCTCCCAAAAACTCGTATGTGTGAACATAAAATTTATATGAACAAATTGCGCTCAAAACCTTTGTTTACACTACGCAATTTCAGCAGTGCTGACCACATGGGGTTTTTTGCATGGACATTATGAACCATGTCATTGCTTGCACAGTCGTTAGCCCATGACCCCTGGCAACCAGGTAAGCTACTGACAATGGTCACTCATAGGGAACAGGAAACCATTAGCCATAGAAAGAAGAGTGGGCCAGTCCGGACTAATCGCTACCATTGTTCTCACTAAGTTGTTATTATTTAATTAATTCTTTGAAATTCTCTCTTGATGTAAAAACAATTTAGTACAATCCACTGACTGGGCGCCATTTATGGAAATGTGAATCCACACCCAAACAAGCCACGTGTGGCTACATTTGAAGTTCCTACGTTAAAAAAATCTTGTTTTGTAAGTCACAAAATATACTTTTTTGAATGCCAACATCACAGAAGTACAGCTACAGCTTTATTCAATACAAGAGTTAAAACACAGGGCAGAAGAAATGAGTATCCGTCATATTACAGCCATTAATGCGTAAGGATTTGTAACATTTTCTTTCAACGCGATTTTCTCAGAACTCTTTTTGCTCAACCTATGCAATTTGTATCTCGCCTCACAAACAACTAAATTGCCCTATCACATAAAAATCAACGATCATAAAAAGAAAAATATCATATCCAGGAGCGGTTTCATAGAATTTTTTTTCTGATAAACCCTTCCTTGACTTTTGGAGCAAATTCTAGAAAGAAAATGAACCACCTGTTGGCACCAGCTAAAAAACATATAACTTTTTATTTATGCTATTTCAAGACTCACCATTGGATTCGACCCTGCACATAAATATATCTTTATGTCTCTGGTTTCAAGTTGAAAATAAAAATTGTGTGCCTTCTGCACGAAAAATGTAAAAATCCCACCAAGTCAGAAAGAATGCTATAAAATCAATTCCCATCCTGCAAAAAAATAAAAAATCAAACTATAGATACAAATATGCGGATGTGTAGTAATCATAAAATATATAGATTCAATGTTCCTGTCAAAAAATTGAATGGGTAATTTTCATCCAAAGCTGTTAGTCTCACTGCGCAATGGCTCATATCTTCCACCTAGGGCAAGGAGTGGTGTTCCTCTTGATGAGGATTGGCAGCTGATTGGATAATACTCGTACTACAACTGTCTTCATACCACCTCTCTTAGCTCATTTGATAATACTCATAATACAACTGCCTGTATACCACTTCTCTTAGCTGATTGGATAACACTTATGATACAACTGCCTGTATACCACCTCTCTTATAAGCTGCAGTTGCGTTTTGAAGCTCATATTTGAAATCATTTGGTTTGTCCTCGTGTTTTTGTCCCTGTCGATCAGTTCCAAAATTGTTTCTGCTTCAAATGTCGAAAAGTTACTGAACCCAAATTTGTGTGTTAAAAGCAAGACTGGGGATTGAATGTTTCAGAAACGTGAAACAAAGTTTCTCCATGGTACATCTCTATCAACTTACTTGATTGATTTTCCGCGACATGGATTGTAATGTTGTTATATACTTTGGGCTGTAAAACTTGGGTTGAGGTCTGGGAAGTGAGAGAACTTGAACTAAAGTGCTCTTTGCCCATACGTTTTCAACGAAAACGAAAACATCCCAGGTATCCTTGCCAGTACCCAGTCAACAGTGGCACGTCGCTCTGCTCTGTCACGTGTGAAGGCCACTGGATAAAGCTTTGATACACTCTTTGATGACCAGGCAAGGAGTAAAAGTTACGACTACACAGATATTTAGCTTTCCAAAAATATCTATTTTTGATTGAGTCCAATTTTATCATTCGATTGGCGTGTACCCCAATTGAGTGTACGCAGATCAGAAGAGTACTTAATGAAATATACCTTAAATTCAAATTATTTGGGTTCCGTTTGGGTCCCTCAAATAAAAAATCTAAAGAAATTGCGGCTTGTGTTGTTGACTCTGGGGATGTCCTTCAACATTTTGAGGATGATTTGAGGAAACATGCTTTATAAGTTTACAATATGCCACAGATTGATGATTGAATGAAGGAAGGAATGAAGAAATGAATGGAGGAATGAAGGGATCAATGGATGAAACATTTTAATGCACCACACAAATACAACTATTGTAATTTGTTAACACTCAAAACATACGTAGAACAGTTACAAAACCGGACCATACATTACGAAAGCGCACATATCACATATATCAAATACACACTTACAAAATCATAAAAAAACTACAATTAACCAATACTAAAACCTATGTTTCGATATATGTAGCTATGTTACATAACATTGTCACTATTGCACTTTAAATCTTAAAAATAAGTTAAAGGGGTCCTATTTTCTTAAGAATATTCACAAAATATGTTTCTACTATTTAATTTTTCTGTATCATCCAAATTCATGAAAATATAAATTTTTTCTTGATCGTCAAGTGTGGTGAATGTAGGGAAACTATCGGTTATCTCATTAAATGAAACAGTTCTTTCAGAGTCATATGTTTTGCACTGTAACATTACATGTATTTCATCTTCAGCTTTTTCACAAATTTCACAAACTGTTTCTTTCAAGGGGCTTCTTGTGGTCTCATATGTCTCCCCGTTTCTATTTTAGGTTATGTGCATTAGTTCTAAATTTTGTTATATTTTTTCTTTATGGACCGATCTTTGACAGTAAGAAGGTAATTTTCAATTTCAAAATTTCTCTTAAATTTCGTATAGGTTCGTAATTTTTCATCAGCGCCTGAGTTGATATCCATCTCTGTCTGCCACTGGTGTTTTCGACAAATTTTGATGATGGAAAGTCGTCTGTGTGAGTGGTCCCTAGGAAGCTTGTATTAATGTATTATGTCGTGTCTACATTTGTACAGCTGACCGTATCCATGTCAGCGAGGCCGTCTATAAAGCACTCCGGGAGCAAGACGAAGCGACATTTTACCTGAATAGGCATAAGAATAATCAGGACAAGGTCAGTTTGTAATTGTATTTTTAAAACACTGTTTTGCCGAATGTTGTAAGAGCAAGATATACTGGAAGAATATTTGAGAAATCGTCATTTTTTTCTTGCTGAGAGAAACTAATGAGCAATGGTATTAAGATATATGTCCTATCCATGTGCTTGTATCCCATGTTTTTCTCCATAAGCCGCAATTGGAAGTTGGGGAATGTACTCAAATATCAACAACCAACATTGCATGAAATTAAGCTACTTGCAAATGAAAACTGGTATGTGTTGGGGAAAAATAATACACTGTTATAACCCTTCCTTGTCCCTTACAGAATAGTAAAAGTGTTAAAAAAAATCACAGTTCCAGATAGAAATATTCAGGCAGCCGCGAAACACATCCAAAGTATACAAACATCATTGATATTTAAACATTAAGATCTGTTGTTCATTTATTTCATAATGTCTTTAAAAATGGTATACTAAACCAACAACGACAATAATAATGATAGTTTTATTGGACAATGAAGTCTTTACAGCCGAGATACTGATGCATTCCACGATGCGTCCAAGTAAGGTAAAAATCAAAACAAGATCCTGTGTGTGGCAGGCTCCACATTCAGCCTAAAGCCGTATGTGAACATTATCTCACGTATTACTTACAGTTTGTTTTGTAAAATCACGTAAAGCCACCAGTATCATCAATTAATTATTTTATGTCCCCTACACCGAAACAAGAGGTAGCTCACTCTTAAAGAAACATCGGGAAAGCGTAAAAACATGTATTATACATATTACAAATACAAGGCAGAAAATAGGACTTGACGGGACGCATTTGTTGCGCACGAGCGAAAATCAGTATGCATCCCCACCCTGATGCATCCCCCACCCTGATGCATCCCCCACCCTGCACACGTTTGCCAACATGTGAAGCAAACGTGCAGTGTTCTACGAACTCCCTTAACTGGCCTTTCACTCTCGGTCAAAATTAACCACACCAGTTGAAACCTCACACGCACTTTCCCATGAATCCTTAATTATAGTAAACAGGGGCCTGAGATCCACCATTAAGAAAGTATAACCAAATATGTCAGATTTGCCGACAACAAAAAATAACAAATAAAAAAAGATAAACAGAAAAAACGAAAATCGTGATTTTTAAAAACATAAATGGCGCGTACAAGACCCTTTTATCGGAAGAATATCCTAGACGTGTAGTTTATGAGTACGAAAAATCAAAGGAATCCGTGGATAAATAGGGCACACAAAATATAAACTAGTTTTACTTGGTTGCATCAATTTGACCTAGGTACTTGGGCCTTGATATATTTGTGTGTGAAGTTTCTTGCAAGATCGTTAAATATTAAGGGAATTACTGTCCAAACACTATTTTACAAAGATATCACTGTGACCCAGATACGTAACTGAGTGCCGTACTTTTGTGCATGACACACGTCCGTGACCAAATACAAATGTGTGAAAGGTTTTCTGATTCTAAGCCAAAGGACAATAGAGTTATAGCCCGGACATGAAGTATATTTTAGTTTTACATGATTGTATCACCGTGACCCAGATAACTGAACTCGTAACCTACTTCTGTCACATGATAGACCTTTAAGTTAAAATCTATGTGTGCGCGATGCTTCGTGAAACTAAAGTTAAATGTGTTAAAAGAATTGGTGCAGACACTATTTTATTAGGTCATATTACTGTGGTCTAGATACTTCACCTAGTAACCTACTTTTTATTCATGAGCCACTTTTGTCCCCAGATACACATTTGTGTAATGTTTCATGAGTGTAAGTTGAAGGATAATAGAGTTAGCGCCTAGACACAGTGTAACGGCCAATATGTCTGTTTGATCTCCAGTTCGACCTTCCATGGTCACTCAAGGTCAAGATTAACTATATAGGAATAGGGTAATGACTACGAGAAAGTTGTTCTGGGCAAAAAGACACAAATACAATTTTTATGTGATTGAAAGGCAGTAAATGTAAGTCTTTGAAAATGGGATATGTCAAAGCATTAAATTAAGCATTGCTTATAATACGTACTAATTTCTTTTGTACTTTGACACATTTATCTAAATTAGTGATGTAATTAGCAGAAAGTTTCTTTTCAAAAATGAAGAGGGATTTTCATTTGTATTAGGTAGAGAATGGGCTAATTTTGGTCCAACATTAACCAAAAAAAAATATTTCTTTAGATATATCTTGCTCGTCAGTTATAATAATCCCATTGCTTGTGAACACCTATTATTAAATAAAGTCGTTTTATTTTTACCAATAACATTATTTATAACTTGCCACAGTTTAGATAAATTTTGCCTATTATTTTCTATGCAAGTAGCAAAATTTTTTTTTTTTGATAAATATGTAATAAATTGTTAAGTTTATTACGATATTGTTTATACTTTGAGAATTTATCTTGAATGTTATATTTGGAATGACGACAACTAAAATAAAACTTATTCTTTCTGCCTATATAGATTTAATCAGACCAATTGTTAACCATGGCTTGTTATATTTATAGCTAGCTGTTATAAGTTATTTAGTTTGCATACAGACACCATATATATTTTTCAAATCATTCACAAAAGAAGTCACTGTTGTATCAGCATCATTAGACTGCAATATGTGCTGCCACTTATGTAATTTAATTTTACTTTTGAGGGCACTGAGGGTGTTATCATTAATAACCTCTTTGTACACAGGCACAGATATCTTATTTGGCGTCACAGTATGGCTTAAGTGAAATAAAGGCAGGTGGTCAGATATGTCAGTGTACAGTATCCCATTATTGACTTAACTGACAAATCACGTATACAATTGGTGAAAATATTATCAATTAAAGTTGCAGTTGTTTCAATAATTATAGTAGGTCTACTAACACATGGTACGAAAGAATGATTATAAATAATGTCCATAAAATCGGAGGTTCTAGTATGCCAATCAGAGTTTAAAATGTCAATATTAAAGTCACACATTATGTTATATTTTTTCTTACTAGTCTTAGTAACATTCATTAGGTTATCCAAAGAATAATTAAACATATGAATATTGGTACCAAGAGGTGTATATATTATCTCCATGATAATGTGATGGTTGTGATCGTTAGCATTGCAGGTAATTTCAACAAACATGGATTCTATGATGTCTTTAACAATACTCAAATAATCTTTCACCACATAATGGAGGTCGTTGTCAACAAAAACTGAGATACTGCCTCCGCTATGGTCATTTCTACATCTTTTAACATGACAAAATTAAAATTTATATATATCATTATTTGACTGAGTGAGCCAACTCTCTGAAATACCTGTTACTTAAAATCGATGTTTGAGAATATCAAAATAAGATTCTAGTTCATCGAAATATGCAGAGAGTCTGCATATATTCATGTGAAACAAATATAAATTCAGTGGATCACTGGCTTCCGTATTAGCCATAGTATTAAATGTATCCTCAGTGTTGTACTGACTGTCACACAAATTATGAACTCTATCAGGTTGATTGAAAAATTCAAAGTCAGGATCACATTTATAAATAGGTAATGTAGAATTTCTGGTTTTACTTTTAAAGGAAATGAATATCTTATTATTCAAAGTAGCAAAATTTATCTGTGCATCATTAAACCCTAATGCATACATGCAGTTTATAAAGAGATCCTTATTATCAACATGGTTAAAAGGAAGTTCATTTTGTAGACAAGATGGACATAGCCGTGCATCATCTGTATGATTTATTTCTGGGAGATATTTAATATGATAATGTCTCAAACAAGACATGCATCGAAGTTGATTATGATTATGAATATTGACCTTTTTGTTACATGTTCCACGATGGATCGTATAAATAATGGATGAAATGAATTGTATATATTCGCAAAGAAACGTGGAACATTTAAGAAAGATGTTCTTAAATATTGCAGATTACAATGTTCATACGAACAACGCTGCTGAAACCAGATGGAAAGAATGTCTTTTATCATACATGTAGGTTATGTATTGTAACATGTATGGTAAGCACATGTAAACATGTAAGGATAATATGGAACAAAAGGAAACTTTGTAAAGTCAAAGTGATTGTGAGGAAAAGCAAACAAAAAATGAGAACAACAAGAAGTATAATGTGGTCATACATGGTGATTGAAGATTTAATTCATACTCTGGGCCAGGACGGAAAAAATTCTACCACATACGAGTACCAGACCAGGGATTTATGATTCCATATGTGCAATATAAATAGACATTAAAGTAAAATAATGCAAACCGAGATACATGCATGTACATTCAATAAATAAACTCGGTCAATAAATCATATGAATATAAGTAAAATAAATAACACATTTTTGTTCACTTGATTCTCACAAAAAGAAAAAAGGTATGTGGTACTAATATGCTGAAAATTGAGTACAGTTCCTCATGTGAATAAATCCCAAAGGAAAAAGACAAGATATAGCTAGAAGAGTACATAGTTCATATATAAATCTACACAATTGGTAGAACAGCAGCTGGACCGACCTTAACCAAGTTCAGTTCATTGCATATGGGGGAAGTCTTGTTGAATTTGTCCTTTACCAAACTTGGGCCATCGTAGGTCCAAATATCATTTTTTTTGTACCACGTTTCATCATCCTGGCTTTGTATAGAAACTGGGAACGGCGTTTCGTCAGGTCGTCGTTGGTGTATACTTTGTTTCCGTCGGTGCAGTGGTTACGGCATAAATCATCGTTGCTGAGTTGAGATTTGGGCGATTCTTGATAAGTTTTGTCTTCCTGCTGTAGGTGGAAAATTTTACAATGATAGGTCTCACTTTCCCTGGAATCTCGGGGACCAATACAATATGATCTACCGATTTCTGAAATATCTAAGGGAGTATCCATCTGATCATTTGCAAATTTCCTAACATGATCATCCGTGTCTTCGTCAGGCGTTTCAACTATGCCAGTAATACGTACACATTTCTTCTGCCGTGTTTTCCAGGTCATCATTTTTCTGTGACAGAAGTAAGGGTTTAGTAAATGTGTTGGCAAAACTTGGTACTTATCTACAAATATTACCAAATTGTGCGTTTTAGTTGGGCATAACATGGGCATGTAAATAAGAAGTGAAAAAATCCTGTGTGCCATCCTTACACATTTTTCTGAAAGCGTCAGATACGGCCCAATTCTTTCAAGTTTCCTGCACTCCTAGGCATCCTGTTCGGCCATGAATTTCAATCTAGTCCCCTTGAAGTCTTTCATGTAAAAAAGGCAACTTTCATCGTAAGTCGTAAATTTATTTAGTGTGCACTTTGAAGAAAGTTCGTCATCGATTTCACCGAATAGTCTTTACTATGTTTTCTATGAATCTTTTTAAAACAATGTGTCCAGCAGTCATTGCTTTTGGAAGATGGTGGAAACATTGTGACAGTGAGGGCATAATCAGATTGTCCCATATACTGTCACCGAAAGAGACTGTTTATATTTGTGGGTGATGATAAGAAACTGAATATATAACCATTTAAGCGATACAGCTTCGGCCTTCGGTGTAAATTCATATAACGAGAATCCTGTGGTGATTTAGTCAGTTCAACCTTTAACTTCACTGCCCATTCATTAACTAACTTATCGGCAACTAAAAGCTTTTTGATAACCAGTCTCAGCTGTGGCCACAAGGAAAATGTCGTCTGCGTTAAGTACGCAGTGATACGTTCACCGTCATACTGGACTCTTAAATTGTGCTCATTTAACTCATTCCACCCTGATGACGCTTTTTCCCGCTAATATCTAAATGTCGTCTGCTAATTGTATTTGACTAATTTAGGGATTATTTTTCAATATTTTGGATGAAACTTGCATGGAAGATCATTCCAAATTATATGCCCATGGTCAACAGCTTTCCTTGGCGCGCTCTGGGCGCATTGCGCCCAGAGCGCGCCAAGGAAAGCTGTTGACTCAGTCTTCTATCAGGGTGGAATGAGTTAACATAAACAGGAGATATTTCATAACAACAGAGAATGAGGTTGGTGAGAGAATGCAGCCCTGTGGCACCCCTTTAACATGTTCCAACCAATCGCCTTCATACGGAAAAAAAACGTTTCACCTTTGCGAACATATTTTATGTACTAGTCGCCAGGCTTTCTTTCGTATACCAGTATTTTTTAACTTGCATGACTTACTGATCCTGTAAATATTGTCAAAAACTATGCTTATATCCCTTTCACCTTCCTTAATACTACACATTCCCTCAAGTGTGCAGTTCCCCCAAATACTTAAGCATACAGTTCACCAAATATATTTCTAGAAAGAGAACAGCATTGTGTTTCCAATACTGCTGCCAATAATTTGTGCACATTCTCCCTTATGCATGATTTAGTTAAACCTTCAGCCCACTCATCAGGAAAATATTCTAGAAATTTTACCAAAATTGTATGACTGCCTTGCCTCCATATCTAAAAAAAATAACTGTGTGTATTGTTCATTGCACAAGGTTTTCCGCTTTCAGCTTAAAACGTGCAGCAGATATAGCATATTTATCTGTTACAATATCGGTGAGGCTAGTCAATTCACTCATACAAAAAATATGCTCACGTAAGTTGCTCCCTCTTAGTCCAATCATTTTGGTTTCCCAAGGTTTGCCAGTTAGGGCCTATAATTTTCCTCACTCTCCTGTAATCATCGATAATCTTTTATTATCGTCAGAGTCACACAGTTTCAATGGATACCCGTTATTACCGTTGAGGTGTTTTTACATACGAAAGTGTAGACGTTTTATGTACTTCGAGTTAGCCAATACAACCTCTATTTTATGTGGCACCTTTTGCACCCTTATTTCATCATGAGCATCGTGGATTCTACGTGAATATTCACACCGTATCTCATGTAATGGGACAGGGTTACATGTGTCTCTATGCGTCCATGACCTTTAAACCCTATTAGCCGACTTGCAATTTTGTATGAGCTTTTCAGTTTTATTTGTACATACTGAAAAATGCCCCCACCCTTTCAAATATCAACGTTCACAGCGTTTTTCACGCCTGGATTTTGTTCATCACAGAAAGCAACTCCCAGTCTGTTATACTTTGTGCAGACATGATCCTATGCAATGGAATGTGCAAAATGAGCACATAAACAACATCTTAATGACCTTTATGTGCTGGATGTTGTGACATTAAAGGTGTCAGTGTTGAATTGGTTTATAACAGGATTCATATTTTTGGCCAAAAAGGTATACCGTAAATTTATTTTCCGGATTTCCTTTAGGTGTGTCTTTATCATACATGATTGAATTCACATATTCATCATATGCAACGCAAACTTTCTTCTGATCCATTTAATTGCTCTTCTGACGTTAGAGGATGCTTCACGGTGGAAAAAGAAAAGTTGCAATTCCTTTCTCCCGTTAATGTTTCTGATGTTAGCAGAGCTGTGTACATACACGTGGATATTATTTAGGTCTCTAGGTGACTCTTCACCTTCCAATGTACGCTAGTTTCAACCCCCCCCCCCCCCGGGGGGGGGCTATTATGTGAAACCTCGGGCAAGTTAATGTCTGAAAATTTTATTTTTAAGTTATTATGAATGTAGCGTTTTACACACCCCTCCATGAAGTACCCATTATTCTTGCTAGATCTATATTATTGTCGCATACCCCATGACCTGGCTTTGTGTCAAATGATTCTCGTGTACTGAGCTTATTGCTTTACTCCCATGACATGTTCACTTTGTTTTTTCTGCATTAAAGCTAACCTTTCTTTCCATCAACAAGTTGTAAAAAGGATTTATCGAGGCGTCTTATATTACTTTCATCGCATGTAAACTTTCAGGCGATAGGAAAAACCTACTGGTTATGGAACAAGCCGAGGCCCCGCAAGAAGACGCTCGGGGCACACATGGAGACAGATGGAGGCAGTTCTGATAATTCTGACTTTGGGGACAGATATCTAGCAGAGGCAGGTCAGTTGTCAACATTTTTTTCATTTTTTTACGTTTTATGCTACACGTTCTTTTATCATTTGGGGAGGGAGACAAAAACCCACACCGTCAGCGTACAAAGTCCCGAGGGCTATCAGGGTGGTACATTGGACACTGAAGGTTCTGTTATAATCGAAAGGTTTTCATCCTCATTCATGGCAACGATGGTGGACCACTAACATTCAAAGCTCGATGACATACTGACACTTTTTTTTCAAATACCAAAACTTTCCTGTTGGAAGCTGTGTTTTTACATGAAACAAACTTGTGTTTTAAAGTTTTTCATCTGGCCGATATCCATTTGATTCGTTTCATTGTCAGATGCATGTATTGACATCTAAAAGCTAAGTCCCTGATGTTAAGTATTGGCATACCCGAGTACCTACCGGTATTACCCATGTTACCTAGAAATGAGCGCCATGGTACGCATCCTCAAATGTGAAAGAAAAGTGGAAATTATAACAAATTGGCCTGCTTCCGAGACTTATGAATAGAAATTATCAGATGTAGATACATTACTTTTCCGGTTTTGCCTATATCTTAATCTGTGATCTCCACTACCTTGACTGTAATATACAACTCATTCTATACTTAATATGTATCTTTATTAGATTTGTCAATCGGGCCCTTTGGTATCAGAACTTAGAATGGAAATAATAATAATAATAATTTATTAGGAAAACGTCCCCTTTACAGCGGGGGCACCAACGGAACCGGGGAAATTCCATGATGCGTCGAAGATATACACAAATAATCAGGCATCCTCATTATCAATCAAATAATCTTCGTATGTTGAAATAAGTATAGTAACTATAATAGTACAAGTGCTAATTTATGTCCTCCGCACCAAAACTAGAGATAAACCACTCATTGGGACAAAACTCTAGAAAGCGTAAGGACATGTACATTATACACGTTTCATATATAATGCAGAACATATGGCCTCCAGCGTCATTATTAAGAAAAAGAAATCAGGTATATATACATTGGAGCAGGTCTATTTATAAGAGGTACATGTAGAACAATGGTACAATCTGTCTATCCGAGAAGTCATTAAGTGACTGTCTCCTGTAATGCCAAGCCTCAACCAAAAATGTTTTACATGTTTGGTCAAATAATTCACCAATGTCCTGTCCAAGATCATATGCGTGCTCGCCAAGGAACCAACATACTTTATTTTTCAGCTAGGAGGCGGAAAAACGCTGCCATGCTTGTTTACAATTCTCATCCAGAGAGCTGACTTCCAAATTTCTATATGCCTGTAACCTGATATCATTTAGTGCTGGGCACACAAATAGAAAATGTGATAAATCTTCTCTACTATCTTTACATAAAGGGCATCTTCCGTCTGATAAACCCCATCTTTCCAGATCTTCCCCGACACCCAGACGCCCAGTGCGGGCCAAAAATGTTAATCGTGCACCGGCAAAGTTATTTACATTAAAAAGATAACTTTCACCGAAAGAGGACCGTTTAAACATTTGATACCATCTTAAAGACTTTTTCAAGTGTATTTCCCGGAAAAAGTCTAATTTATATGCTTCTAGCGATAATTTTAGAAAGCATCCCAGCCATTCTGGATTCCTTGATTCCAGAGCATGGTCTATGGCTATATTATTAAAGACCTTCTTAATTTCGTCAACATATGGCCAAATCTTTGCAGTTGTGTCATCATTTCTTTGCCAAAGAGTGTCAAAAATTTGCTTACATAGCCTTGTGTCTGGCATCTCAAATTTCATCCTGTGAAAGTATTTTATCTTAATGCGATCCAGAATCAGTTTTGGGGGAGCCATCCTAGTTGAAATGATGAGGACCCGTCAATGCTAAAATTGTATTGAAGTTTGTAGCATTTTTATTATCTTGACCTCGAGTGTCCATTTGCAACATGTTTTATTTTTGTTTTTGTTTGTTTTTGTTTTTGTTGTTGTTTTTTGTTTTGTTTTTTTTGTTTTTTTGTTTTTTTGTTTTTGTTTTTTTTTGTTTGTTTGGGTTTTTTTTGGTTTTTTTGTTTGTTTGTTTGTTTTTTTTTTGGCGAGTGGTGTAATATAAACGACAAAATGATATAAGTAAATACCAAATGATACAACAGAGTGTTTATATTTGCAGAGGCATCAAGACAAGAAGAAGTGTAAGCTTGGGCAAGGGCAGATCGCACCAGTAGGGCACGTTTGAACAGTGCCATTATGCCTGATGGTACCCTACTATCCGCAGTTCTCATTGCCCCAGGCCAGAAGTGGATGCCCAGTGAGGGCGGGCCTTCTTGGCTGTATGAAGAAACTCATGCTTGGTTCTCTCCCAATGTGATTTGAACTAGAAAACAACGAGTTGCTGGAAAGCAAATCAGGCTGTGTGTGTGTGAAAAGCTTGCATATTTTGATACCAGTGTTGGTCTCTTTAATTTTCCACTAATATGCTGTTAGCAGCTAGTCCATAGTGTTACTCATTATATGTATTCAAAGTAGATACAATCATATGTAGTCAACCTTGTGTCAAATCCGAAGTAGGCTAACTTTCAAATGCAATTATTAGCATAATTATGTTTCTGTTTGCTAATTGTGTGCACATCTTGATAGCGACAATAGTTTCAAATATGATTTGTCAAATATCATCATGGTTCTGAAAATTATGTACACTCTCTGCAGCAATTACCCTATCGCCTTATTACGTCACAGCATGTTTACTGCAATGCATCCTGGGGGATCGCCGGGGACAAAGTCAGCCAGCAGTTCAGACTGACAGTGGAGTAGTACCTTAGCTGCAGTGTTGACCCTTGTCGGTGTGATACACGTATGTTCAAGTCCCAACCGGAGAAAGTTAGAAAATGCAGAACATTAACTGTTGCGTGCCTAAGTGCACAAGGTCTATGAGAAAGACACCTGGACTCGGCTTTTACCAGTTTCCGTGCGACAAAACAGAGAGGAAATTGTTCAGGCAAAACCGGGAAAACTTAGCGTGTGCACATACTAAAATTTGTTTGAATTTCCCACCAGTTGAACTGAACCTCCGACAGCGCAGCAATCGTTGTGGCTTTTGCGTAGAACTGTCTTCTTGTATTGCAGAAGGTAGTTTTGCACTGGGGGCGCAGTTCTCATCTAATATTACAAGGACATCAGCCGCACTTCGACCACAACCATGTTATGCTATGTGAATTTGAACGAATTATGATTTTTATTAATCACAAAAGTATAGTCGGCTAAGTTGCCATACATAGGCCGACATGTCGGGGAACGAAACTCCGAGAAGCTTATAATGTCCCCCAAGAAAGCATTAAAATTACGCGTCAAAATATACAAGCCAGGTCGCGTATTTTAGTTCCTTCTACATATACATGTACTATAAAGAAGGTTAGTTAAACGAAAAGATAAGAATAAAACACATTATACACCTGCAATTAAGTACCTTTTCAGTTTCTTTTGAAATGAATGTAATGAAGATATTTTTGCACATAATTTGGTAAAGTATTCCATACAATGGGTCCATGACATTTAATGGCAACTTCACAGCATATTGTTCGATACCGTGGAATATATAAACTGTTTGATTGTCCAGTAATATAAGAATGTACATGAAATATATGGAAAACATATCTTGAAAAGCAGTACGCATGAGGTTTTTAATTATCCTAAACATGAATACAGCAGTCGTATAAATATTTTATGTGATTGAAAGGCAGTAAATTTAACTCTTTGAAAACGGGAGATGTATGAGCATTAAAGTAAGCATTGCTTATAATACGTACTAATTTCTTTTGTATTTTGATAAATTTATCCAAATTAGTGATATTATTAGCAGCCCATGTAACATTGCAGTAAATAAGATATGGGAATGCTAAGGTCTAATATAGCTTGGTCAAAATATTTTTCCAAGTTTCCATCGAATTTTCTTAAATATAACATTTTTTCTTAAGTTACTGGAAATTTGAGATATACGATACTTCCAATTCATCAATCCAAACACCAAGAAATTTACAATTTTCTGCTTGTTCTAAACGTACATCATACATTTTTATTGACAAGCTATGTTTATCAAATGTGCAAGACTTATTTTGAAAAAAACATATAGTTACTTTTGTTTAAATTATAGTATCAAAAGCCTTAGAAAGATCGAGAAATATGCTAACTGCATAATCCCGACTCCGACACTTTATTAACTAAGTAACTTACAGCCACTCCTGTTCTGTGTTTTTTACGAAAACCAAATTCTATTAATTGATTATACATATCTTAACATGAAAAAATCTTTGAGAAAACAGGCAAAAAAAAAGAGATCAGACGGTAATTGCTAAATGTTCAAGGTCACCAGTTTTTGAAAAGATGAATTACTTTAGCAAGCTTCTTCAAATCGGGAAAAATAACTGTCTGAAGAGACAAGTTTATTATATAGGTAAGGGGAATGAGAATACCATGTAAAATGTATTCATTGACTTTGGGATTTTGGGAGAAGAATTTCGCAGAGTTAATTATGATTTTAAAGACATCTTCAACAACAGGATGGAGGAATAGTGGAATGGGAAAATTCCCTTTCAAAAATGAGGAGGGATTTTCATTTGTATTTTATAGAGACTCGGCTAATCTTGGTCCAACATAAACACAAAAAAAATAAAATTAATAAATTTATTAGATATGTCGTCCTCGTCAGTTATAATATTCTAATTGCTTTTGAACCTTGTTTTTCTTCTTATTTTTGTCATTGCTATTCTATTGTTATCATTATTATCGTCATGATCATCATTATTGTCATTTTCCTGATTAGTACAATTATTATTATTATCATCATCATCATCATCATTATCATTATCTTCATTTTTTTCAACACAATTACTATGATTTCTATTTTCGTCCCTGTCATAATATTTTCTAAAATATTGTGAAAACAAGATTTTAATACAAATTTTAAGAAATCATCATATCTTAATGGTGATTTTCATATGGGTGCCGAAGAGAAGGGATAAAATGATCATGGAAAACTGCACATAAAGCACAGTTTCCCAGAAATAGGGGAAACATACAAAGTTCATGCATTATCATCATTTTATGTATGCTCTTGTGGGGGGAGGTGGTCACAAAAGAAAGTACTTTCTGTATGTCCTCAATAATGATGACAATCGTGAACGAACCCTTATTATCACGGTTGTTGTGTTTAATAGAGTCATTATTATTTGAGGTAGACATATGAACATAAATTATACAATACAAAAATGCATAAATTGTCAGTTCTTTTCATACGAAATTTTTCAGGGAATAATTTGATTATGATATTTATTCAGAACTCTAGAAAAGAACATAGCAGTTTTTCCACATTCCTAGCAAGAAAATGACTGACATTCTGGGGTCAAATGTTACGTCTGTGTAGATATGGTGAAAAGTGCAGCCTGTCTCCAGAGACAGGTGTATTTTACTTCTGCCCTCTCTGAGCCCCCATTAAGGTTGTCATCTGTGTGGAATGTGTCGTGTCTGGAACCAGCATATTTACAAACACAGTAAACCTGTAGGTTTCTTTCTCACAAATATCATTTTCAAGTGTTCAACATTTGTTGATGTCCCCTGATTGAACTAGTCTAAATTTACAGCTGTCTGAAATTTGTCTGGTCAGGAACCAATATGGGAAGGTGTAAGTGTATGTAAAATCAGTGCCTTGGTCTCCACTGCGTGTGATAGATAATTTCAGGGCTACGGTAAAGTACCTGATGGGGCTCTGAGAGATTTGACTGCAAGACTGCATGGTGGTTGAAACGTACAAATGATAGAAAGAATTGTTCATGGTACCGTTTTCCCTGTTTCTTTACCGCCATTGGGTCACGTAATACAGGTAAATACAGATTTTTCATGTGACCTTTGACCTGGATCTCTCATATTGAGAGAGATGGACACTTTGCTGCACCAAATGTAGTCACGTGACCCTTCTCGACCAATCAAAAGCCTGGATTTGGCCTCATTTGCATAAAATAGCGAGCCGGACTGTCATTTCCATACTAGTCATACATTTTGGATATTACCTCCTCCAAATATCCAATCGGGACCCAATAGTTGGTAAATGAGGATAGTAATGGGACGATCTTGGGGGTGGTATTATATATGAAACCAACAGTATATAATTTGCAAATATTTCAGAGCATCAATAAAAATGATATGTGCTGTGATCGTGATTCACGTTGATATCCAAATCAAATGTACTTCTATGCGAATGTCCCAATATGCATTGCGCCATGTTAAAAATGGCGCTCAAAAACACGTGCATTATTTGCATGGTATCATGTCGCATTTGGATTTGTAACTAACGATAGCAACTGCTTCAGACACAACCAAGCGAGGGGATGATAGTTAAGATAGTAAATCTTTCGTTAAAAGATTTTTTACGGCCGTTTGCCCTGGTAACTTGGAAAACAGGCAGCTGGAGCCTAGCGAAATATTACGATAATGATCACTGAGCAACCATGGCTATGCAGCTTTGCTGGGACTATGCTGTTTTACCGAACAACCGCGGCAATGCAGTTATACTGTTTCCCCGGCCAAAGTTAATCCTCCAGACAAGTTGAAATAAAATGCTGTGTTTGAGTTGACCCTGCTTCAAAATAACGGCAACTTTCTGGATAAAATCTTTCAACCAAGGTCGATCAAGTTATATCATGGAAAGCCGGCTTGAAACTTTTTTTTTTTTTTCATTTCATAAATTTTATTTGGGGTCGGACCTTTTTGATAGGGTAGGTCGGGTTACCGGACCCACATAAATATTTTTGTTAGGCTTTAGGTAACTTGGACATTTGTTGAAAATGTTTAAAATTGATGTTCTTTCCCTTTTACACATTACTTCCTTTGACGTATATTTAATTTGTTAACTGGGCACAGACGGAGCCACTTGTAAAACATATTTTGTTTTATTATATTTTATTTTATCATTAATTTTTTTAGGTCAAGCGATTTTTCATGGGATGTTGCCAGTGTGACTGACCATATACCTGTGCACATGTTGATATGTCTGTCGTTAACATTAAGCGTGCAATTTTCATTCTGAAAGACCTTCTACTTTTGAAATAATTATGAGGGCCTTGGCCCTTGGGTCAACATGAAACAAAATTTCAAGTTGAACTATATTCAGTTTACGGATGCAGTTGGGTAGACACCAAAATATTGTGGTTTGGACCTGTCTTTTTCATTCTCATGTGCTGTCTTTGATGACAGTTGAATGTATTGTGGGGAATAATGAAAAGAAATATAATGTGACTGCAGAATCGATATAATATGTGTTTTTTTTCAAATTTAGACCTTTATTTTAGATAAATATGAAACTGCGAATGTATGTTGCCTGCGGTTGGAATTGACATCAATTGTTTGAACTTTGAAAATGATTCTGATACGGCAGTAAACCTACATTATCTAATTTGATAATTTATACCGACAGCTAACTAGAGGGCTGTGTGAGCAGTCCGTGCTCAGCTTGCTCACAAAATCAAAGTTGCAACTGAATAGACCTATGTTGAGCTTTAGCTGAGCGCATGAAGTATTTTTAAAATTTGCCTAAAGAAAAAAATTTTATTTAAATGTGAATTACCATCAGAATGCCCATTGACTAACATAGTAATCAATACCAAGGGTGCATTTTCCGATAAGTACCTGAGTTGAAAACACCGTTTAAAGTCACAAATGCACGCTGGTGCCATTTAGTGAACAACTGTGTTTGACCCTTTCCCAAGGACCATACACACCAAGTTTCAGTTTAATCTGAGTGACGGTCCTGGAGAAGTTGAAAATAACAAAAACACACAAAAAAAATCATTGAAAAATCGGACAAAATGCCTGGTAAACCATTAAGAACTAGGAGTCCCAAGGAGTGTTGCTGTGTGATATCAAAGCAATTGGGTGAATGGTTTCGAAGGAGAAGACTTTATAAGATTTTCCCCCAAAATGAGACGCACTCAAGGTACATTCCCACCAAGTTTGAAGTGAATCTGGCTGACGGTTTTGGAGAAGTCGAAAATGTATTTGTGAACGGACGGACGACTCAGCCTCCTAAAAGCTCAGCCTGACCAGCAAGTCAGCTGAGCTAAATATAGAATTACATGCAAAGTATTTTCATTACATTCCTGTCTGTTCTCTTTAAACGTGATGAAAAGAGGCAGATCATTTGGTATGGAAAGTAAAACGTATAACACCAACTTTTAGGCACATTTCTACCGGTATGACACAGTAACTTAAATTGCTGAGGCAATATCTTAAAACTATAGCATGAACCAAAATATTTAAAACGAGCAGAATATTACCAGAACTGTTTTCAGTCAGACATACATCTAAAAAATCGTCTAAGGGTGTAGAGATACAAAAGGTTAAATGTCCGAGAAATACAAAGCTTTATTTTGCTCAAAACGTTTGTCCATCAAAAATTATTATATAGCAGATGTAAATATTAATCATGACATCGGTGAGGTACTAACTACCATTGTCTATGCATTATGATATGGAATTACCCATATCTTCATAAAAAGTACGATCTGCACCCAAGTTTACATATGTAGAGTATTACATGTATCTAGGAAATATATAAATTGTTTACTTTATGCGTCATATCACAATCTAATCGTTTGACCATCTTTCACTTGAACGCTGTCTGAAATTCTTTGGTAACCATGAATAAAGTAGTACTTGCATCACAGAAAAGGTAGGCTGTTCAAAACTAGGCCAGCTTTGCTTTTGGTTGAAGTACATTTTGGGCTAGGGCACTGTCACAATTTACCTGCGGTATTTTATTTTTTCAACATTATTTGTCTAAATTTCATGTCGTTTTACCGTTACCTACACCTTTAATTTACTGTAATTGGTTTAAAAGGTATTTTATTTCAACAAAATAGAATTGACAAACAGTGTACAGCCCTATATCAGTCCTCTTGGGACAGTGTACAGCCCTATATCAGTCCTCTTGGGACAGTGTACAGCCCTATATCAATCCCGTTGGGACAGTGTACAGCCCTATATCAATCCCGTTGGGACAGTGTACAGCCCTATATCAATCCCGTTGGGACAGTGTACAGCCCTATATCAGTCCTCTTGGGACAGTGTACAGCCCTATATCAGTCCTCTTGGGACAGTGTACAGCCCTATATCAATCCCGTTGGGACAGTGTACAGCCCTATGTCAATCCCGTTGGGACAGTGTACAGCCCTATATCAATCCCCTTTGGGACAGTGTACAGCCCTATATCAATCCCGTTGGGACAGTGTACAGCCCTATATCAGTCCTCTTGGGACAGTGTACAGCCCTATATCAGTCCTCTTGGGACAGTGTACAGCCCTATATCAATCCCGTTGGGACAGTGTACAGCCCTATATCAATCCCGTTGGGACAGTGTACAGCCCTATATCAATCCCCTTTGGGACAGTGTACAGCCCAATATCAATCCCGTTGGGACAGTGTACAGCCCTATATCAATCCCCTTTGGGACAGTGTACAGCCCTACATCAATCCCCTTTGAGACAGTGTAAAGCCCTACATCAAACCCCTTTGGGACAGAATAATTAAGACGTTGAGCAACATTATGGCTTTTGCGTAGCAACGGAAAGGTAAGAAAATTAAAAAAAATAAAGGTAAGAAAAAAATACTATACAACTCTACAGATATAGTTACAGCTTCCCAAAAGATTTGGAAGCGACATTCCATCATTTCGAAACATAAACATACCATGTTCATTTGATGCATTGGAAAAATATATAAGCAAAAAAATGACGATGATTTTGATGCTGTAATAATTGGAAATTATAAATAAAGCGTACAAACAATAATTCCGCCCCTCCCCTTTTTTCTGATTTTTGACAACCACGTCTTCATTTAAACAATTCTGTGCATAAGGTATTGAATCATACACGGAGCTTGTCTACATGTGCAAGCTAATACAAACTGGATTGAAGAATAATTTACTAGATATAAAGTCCATAACATCATTTGGTCCACGTTGGAGCTACCCAAGCACATTTTAACCAAAAAAAATCAAGTCCCTCACATCACTATTAAATTGGTGAGCCGAATTTATTTGTGTGGTACATGTATACATAGTTCTTTCACCATTCTGTTACGCAGCTTTGCTAAATTTAATTTTGTTTGTTTGTTTGTTTGTTTGTTTGTTTTTTTTTTTTTTTTTTTTTGTTTGTTTGTTTGTTTGTTTGTTTGTTTGTTTTTTTGGGGGGGTGTTTGGGTTTTTTTTCTTTTTTTTGTTTGTTTTTTTGTTTTTGTTTTTTTTTTGGGGGGGTTTTTTTTTGTTTTTTTTGTTTTTGTTTTTTGTTCCACAGGCCCCTGTCCTCTCATATTAAAAAAACCCAGAGTTTATTTTAACTTTGATCAATCAATGACCACACCCCCGCAGCATCGTGTAAAGAGCATTCCTGTATATGTGTATGAAAACCTTTACAAAGTAGGACTTTCTAACGCAAAAAATAAGCCTCCCCGCAGAGCTTATTTCTCATGTCATAAACTCTAACCCAAAATGAAGTGAAATGATATAACATGGTCCTGTCATGGAAAGATGATAAAATTGTATTAATACCGCATTTATATAGACCAAGGAAGCTACAGTGGTCATATTGTAACCTTCTTGTGGACACTGTAAAATAAATTATTGAAAGGTCGAAATGATAAAGTATGAATGGTTGTTGTTTTTGGTTTATATGTAATGAAAAGATATTCTTTCCTCTGGAAATGATTAATTTATTTATTTTAGAGGATAAGACAATGTGTTTCCCGTGCCAAAATACGGAAGTGCTTTCAATAAGCGTTCTTCTGAAGTTGCATGAGTTTATGGCATCTGAGCTGTTGATCTTTGAAAAGACCAATGGTAAACACTTACCTTTTGTTTTTATTTTACTCTTGGCACAGATGGAGTAAGATGGAATAATGCGCCCACCCCTTCACAATGTCACTAATATTGAGCAAAGGATTGATATTTTAGATACTTTTCGTTATTTGAGTAAAAGGATCAATGGCTAGACTGGGCAGCGTTATAAAATTATATGTTGGTGGTAAAATGTACTATGGTGTTCAAGGAGCATTACAAAAAAGTAGTTAAGTACCTCGAAAATTAATCCAACGCTCATTTTTCAGGATATATGTAAAATTCAAGATGGCGTTTAAAGCAAAGACCAGTAATGGACACTCAAAATGTTTTGCAATATAATGGACTGCAAGCATTTGGACTATGCTTTTTGCATGTGAATCAATGCGTATAGATATTGAAATTGTGTCTTGGAAAGCAACAGTAGTCCACCTACTTAGCATAAAAATGGAAGCAACAGTGGTCCACCTACTTAGCATAAAAATGGAAGCAACAGTGGTCCACCTACTTAGCATAAAAATGGAAGCAACATTGGTCTACCTACTTAGCATAAAAATAGAAGCAACAGTGGTCCACCTACTTTGCATAAAAATGGAAACAACAGTGGTCCACCTACTTTGCATAAAAATGGAAGCAACAGTGGTCTACCTACTTAGCATAAAAATGGAAGCAACAGTGGTCTACCTACTTAGCATAAAAATGGAAGCAACAGTGGTCTACCTACTTAGCATAAATGTAAGATGGCTGACACCAACATTCAAGAGAATTGGAATAATCACTGTAACAACCATAAAGTTGCAGTTATAGGACCGGGATTTGTTATCATTTTGCATGATGTAAGAATGCTATTGGGACCTGTAGATACAAATAAAGCTATCCAATACTTCTTTTAATTTGATTTATAGTAATACAAACATAACCAAACTCCATGCCTAAAGACAAGGTTATTGAAGTCCCTGTCTCTACGGTATATGTATCTCTCCAAATACCGGCATGGGTTTTGGTATGCTCACTCATGCGAAACTCAACTCTTAGTGACCACTCATAACCTATTGTGTTTGTGAGACCTTAACATCGAAATAGACGTTAGTATATTAGAATTTAGCAAAGCCTTCGATACTGTGCCGCAAGACCATGTATTAGACAAACTGGAGCACTATGGAATAAATTGAGCCATCATCAAGTGGATTTCATCCTTTCTTAAGACCAGAGACCAGTGTGTCGTAGATGATGGTGCAAAGTCTTACCCTGTTGGCGTGGACTCCAGTGTGCCTCATGGTATAGTGTTAGGCCCACTTCTCTTTTTTATTACATATCAATGACCCACCCAACATTGTTACATCAACAGTTAGACCATTTGCAGATGATGCACTACTGTATAGACCCAGTAGATCAGTGGAGGGTCAATTAGCACTACAAGAAGACCTAAACGCACTGGTGAGATGGGGCAACACTTTGGGTATGTCATTCAATGCCAAAAAATGTAACATCATGAAAATTAGCAGGTCCAAGAAACCATTCACTAAAAACTACTCTCTTGCAGACAACGTACTCGAGGAGATCACAGAGGCCAAGCACCTTGGACTGACCATCAGTGCTGAGCCTAAGTGTTCCACCCATGTTGCAGTAACCTCGCAGAAAAGTAACTACATCGTAGCATTCCTATGGAGGAATTTAAAAGGCTGTCCACATAAAACAAAGAGATGGCCTATTTGTCACTTGTGCGTTCAGTGTTAAAATATAATGCACCTCTTCGGGATCCATATTTAAACATAGACATCTATGAAATTGAAAGAGTTCAACGGAATGCAGCCAGATTCTGTAAAGCTGATTACCAAAGCAAAAACAGTGTCACCGAAATGTTAAAAGATCTTAGGTGGCAGAATCTGGCAGACCGTAAGAAAGATTTGAGATGGGCAGTACTTCTTAAAATTATGACTAGCAAATTAGCCATTTCTGTGGACTAGGTGGATTTAGAGCCTACCCACCTGTATAAAACAACAGCTTCGCATCAATTCAAATTACAGACTATAAGATGTAAAACAGAACAATGTAAGACCTCATTCATTCCAAAGCCTATTCTCCCATGGGATAGCCGTAGCCATGCAATAGTGAACTCTAAGACATTGACCAGCTTCAAATCAAGGCTGGCCAGTCATAGAGACTACCTCTAGCATTATAAGTAATCTCTCCATCCACAACAATACTGCAGGTCTGCGGATTATCTAACCAGAACCACAACACCTGTCACATTGTTGGCTGAAACCGTACAGCTTCGTGCTACCTACACTTTGAGCACTGTGTCATTTCTCCTTTGGAGTTTCTAACCTGCATTAGTTTTTAGGACCTCTTGCAGGAAAATACACGTTAAATACAACTGTTTCATTGCATCATAGTGGTCCAGCTGGATTGGTGGCAACTACCATCCATAATATCACTGCCTGAACATACAACTTGTTGAAGGTTGTCTCTCGAACTTGAAATGACAGAAATTGATAGTATTCCTACCTGTCTTAGACAGGTCATATCAGTCCATGTAGACTCGTAAATACTATAGTGTCATGAGAGAAGATACCTTTGAGTCCCTATTTGACAGTATGAGGTCACAGTTGCATGTCTTAGGCCATGGCAAACATCACAGAGTATTTTAGAAAAAAGCATCAGTGTTACTCTTGGCAATGAGGGAATGGGAACTACCTGGTAATGCTGTCTTATGTGCCATGTTGTGTTCTCTATCCCCCATGTTTGATAAAAACGACGATGGTCTGTATTGTACATAGGAATACATAGCAAAGCTGACTGTGTTGAAATGCAATACTACTTACCAGTATTAGTGTGACAAAAGCCGCATTATAGTGTGTGGTGTTTAGGTGAATGTAAATATCACATTATTGTTTATGACAGCTATATGTGTGATAAAGGAATGATCTGAGATCAAGAAATACCTTTGTCATGAATTTGCCCAATAGCCACCATCTTCATTTGATAAAAGTAGATGAGGGGGAACCATTTCATGTTACTTAAGCTCCCATACAGTTCAGCAATGCCAAGGAAAGAGCTTCCACCAACAAACAGCGGGTGGCAATACAGGGAGGGACTATTTGGTCCAATTGAAACAGACAGACCTGTTACTCCCACAAATATAGTGAAGTCGACCTCAGAGATATGATCTCAGTCCTCACAAAAGTTCATAAAAATGTTTATTCACAATGCATTTTTTGCCTGAAATTTGACTCACAGGTAGCTATTTATGCTGCACAGATTGCACTTTGTCATACAATTTTAACCACTCTGTGAAAAGCTACATATACATGTACGTGTGTAACTTTGAGTGATATTAGAGGTTGACACCCTGGATGTAGAAGGTGAGCTGATAGCAAAATGAAAATCAGTCCAAGTCAATAAACCATCCAAATATTGACATGTCCATCAACAACATCACCGAATATAACAACATGACTTTTTTTACTGACAACAGAAACACCTCTGCAAAGGTATCTACAATCCAGCAGTAGAACAAAGGTATCCAGTAGTAATTGATAAACATAAAGACAGGTGTGCATCAATATACAAAAAATATGTATCAAAGAATCTAATAGTGACTCAGGTCGCAAAATTTCGTGGTCAATATTCTTCTTTGTTTATCACTGAAACTAGAAATCCATTTCTTTCTATTTACGTTTATAACTATCAATCTGTATATTTTTAAGCTGTGTAGTTTTCTATTGTTTCTAATCTTTTATCATACCTTTGAACCTTTCAATGGACAGTTTACCATTATTATTTCCACATTTAAATAGATATTTTTCCCAAGAACAAAAATTAGAGACCAAATCAAATCATACCCATAAATTAGTCCTAGGATAATGTCTCTGTTGTCACATTTCAACCAAAGAACCATACATTTTATTTATTGTACACATATCTAGCTTTGTTAGAAACAAGTTTCATATCAATATGATAATTTGCAAGGATTTTATAAGCCAGGTTACAAGAGGGCATCAGATTGCACATTTTGTCAGTATTTCTTAGAAAATAATCTACGGAAAAGTGTATAACATATGTAAAATTAGAATACAGACCAATCTGCAGGAAACGTATTTTTTTGTTTACATTTAAAATACATAATTAAGAAATAATCAAATTTTTTATCATCATTTTAAACATCAACAACTAATTGATTTTGTGAGCTACAAACCTCTTTAAAGGAGAATTCTGATGGAACAAACGGTTCCTAGATAATATATTTATCTTTCAAAAGACAAATATTTGCAGCAGGTTGATCAATTAGCTGTTTACAGACGCTGTCGGCAAAAGTGATTGATAAGCAGAAAATTTCTTTCCGAGAAATCAGTGTTGAAGGATTTTAGGCCACTTTCCCCACACTGTTGGCAGCAATGACAATATTGCTCTCCAACTCCAGTCAGTTGATTGATTGACTGATTAATTGGTTGAGTAATTGTTATGAAAATGTGTGTGGCTGTTTGTTTTCATTTGGACAGGTCACTGTAATCATTCAGTGTGTGCCGGGTCAGCGAGTTCAATGAATACTGTGCAGGTTAACTGCAGAACCATTGAGCTGACCTGTTTGTAGGTGACTCACATGTAATTTGTTAACAGGTGGAAGAAGCTAGAATGCTGACCTACATTCTTGTGAGGTGATCCAGGCAGATCTCAAATTGCACTGTGATGTGTGACTAATTGGAAAACACTGGAACAGTGGTGATATTTCTCTGTGTCCATATAAACCAGATATTTCCTAACTGAGAGAGGAGAACAGCAGAGGAGAAGAGGAGAAAATAGAGAGAATTCTGAAGGATCTGACAGACGCTGTGTGTCATCAAGCCACTCGGATTGTGAGCCATTGTTTACATTATATCTGCAGAGTGTAGACAGTGTCTTGAGTGGACTTGTATATTTGGTGCTACCATGCATTTACACTTTGTACGTGTGGAGTGTAGACATTGACTTTGAGTGGACTGGTATATTGTGCCATATTGGAACCAAACTGTACCTCTGTGGGATTGGATCAGCATTACATCTTTCAGTACCACATTGGTCCCAAACTGTACCTCTGTGGGATTAGTGCCACACCATTTGACACCTGTCATAGGACTTGGAACTGTGGGACAGTACCTGTAGATTATCTCACCAGGGATTAGGATGTACATAAGACTGTTTGGCTGTTGAAATACCAGTGGAGATACGTTTACTTACTTTGAACTAATTTTTGATTGTTAATATATTGTTAAAGTTATATCATTGTTGTCATTCTTTGAGTTGAGTTCTGATAATATTCAAAAGGTGAGCATCGTAACAGTAATGTTATTTTATTCACATGCATGATACACAGTTCAGTACATAAAACATGGTACAAAAATTAAAATATAGTACAAACATCATATCACAGACTTGAGACCACCTTTAAATCCAACACTGGATTTCTAAAATATTGAACCATGTATCAGTGAAATGGGATCGACAGAACGCTTTACTTAAGTCAACGCTTATTTCCATAGTGGACCACTTTTGATACTTATCTAGAAGATAGAACCAATGACTGAAAGTCAAATATGGGTTTGGTTAGGGTTGGGACGATATATTGAAATGCAGAAAAACCGTGATACTAACCTTGTGCTGAACCGTATCGTGATACGATCCTTGTGTATCAAATTTTAATGATACAATAAAAAAAAACTTCAGTTTCATCATAATTTATGATTTCATATTAAGAAATATAAGAAAATCACCCCGGCATGGAGATGAACAGCAAATAAAATACATTTCATAGCTTACATTATCAATTCATTGCTGGTACAAGAAGACACAGCAGAGTGGTTTATCAAAACACCAGTGCACAGGCTGTGATACTGACTGCTGCATGTAAATTCATAGAGTGTGATCACTTCATACACTCTCATGACATATCCTGATGTGTATTGTGATACATGGCTCTGTATCGAAAAGTACTGAGATACAGAAAATAGTAACGATACCCAACCCTATGTTTGGTTGTCTCAAAAGGTTGGAAATGTTGACAAAATGTTTTCATTAGTTTATGCAAATACTGCAGGGCTTGGCATTGCAACAATGGAATTCTGATATGCCCTAATTAGTAAATGAAGTAGTTACAGGAAGTACAAGACAATGTTGAATGTAGAAATGTACATCAGTGAGTTGAATCAATGGAAACTTCATAGTGCAGTAGCAACATCATGTCATCATTGTAATGTTCAGGTATGACAATTTATTAATTTAGACAGGGAATTTAGGTATTGCAATTTTAGTTTACAGAAAAATGCTAAGTACATTGAAGATGAATTTCATTTCTTATTCATTTGCTTCAGATATAAGACTTACAGATTAAAGTATATTCCAGGAATACAAAATGTACAGGCTAATAATTAAAACTTCAATAGTATAATACAGAGAGATATGTCTAAGTTAATTATTGATTTATCTATGTTCATTTGTGAATGTTTTAAACTTAGGAAGGCAGACCAGTAACGTGAATCGTGATTTATCAGGTGTCACTCTAGCCTTATGTTATAATGCATTATTTTGTTATATTTTGTAATACGGCCTAAAATTAAGCAAATAAAACATACACATGCATCCATGGTAAAAAGTCAAAAGTGATATTTTTGCACCAGAGGTATAACAAATTTAAAATTTTGGTTCCAATACTTCGCAGACATATCAGTCAACAAATCTGATGTATAGTTTCCAACATGCAATTATGTTTATTGGCTTAAAAAGCAGTTATTTGCTCAGATGACATCAAGGGCAGCCATACTCCCTTTATCATATGTCACCCTGTCACAAATAAACATTGGCTTGCCCTAATTATATGTGCACAGTACAATCTCAGGCTATGGTTTCTTTGACACTACACTAACAATTCTATATGTGCACCTCCTCATACTTCTCTTTTATCGAAGATACCGACATCTTTTCTACTGTACACGTCTTTTCCCTCACACCACCTGCATCCTTTCAATCCAAGAGCTACTCATAGACACTGAGGAATTCTCTAACCATTTTCTTCACAATGATAATTTCTAATCCAGTTACTGTATGTTTTCATACACAATGAAGATAATGGCAGAAACAGTGGCAACACCAGGGCACTTCTAGTTAACATGCAAATTCGCCTGCTTACTACCTTGCATATTCTGTGAATGCACTTGCAAGAATACATGCACAACCATAATATTGACTTCAAATATAAAACAAACATGAGTATTTCTATTTGTTTGTATCAACCTTTGGAACATGCTGTGCAAGGTTTGTCGAACATTGATCCTTTTGTGTGAGACCACATCCCTCTACATACACAAAGTACAAATATTCTTTACCTTGTGAAACCACATCCCTCTACATACACAAAGCTCAAATATTCTCTACCTTGTGAAACCACATCACCCTATATGTACAAAGTACATATAGTCTTTACCTTGTGAAACCATATCGCTCTACATACACAAAGCATAATATAGTCTTAACCTTGTGAAACCACATCACTCCACATACACAAAGTACATACAGTCTTTACCTTGTGAAACCACATCACTCCACATACACAAAGTACATACAGTCTTTACCTTGTGAAACCACATCACTCCACATACACAAAGTACATACAGTCTTTACCTTGTGAAACCACATCACTCCACATACACAAAGTACATACAGTCTTTACCTTGTGAAACCACATCACTCCACATACACAAAGTACATATGGTCTCTACCTTGTGAAACCACATCACTCCACATACACAAAGTACAAACAGTATTTACCTAGTGAAACCACATCACTCCACATACACAAAGTACATAGTCTTTACCTTGTGAAACGACATCACTCCACATACACAAAGTACATACAGTCTTTACCTAGTGAAACCACATCACTCCACATACACAAAGTACATAGTCTTTACCTTGTGAAACGACATCACTCCACATACACAAAGTACAAACAGTATTTACCTTGTGAGACCATATTACTCTACATACACAGAGTACAGTCTTTACCTTGTGAAACCACATCACTCTAAAACACAAAGTACACCTGGTCTGTACACTTAAGGACAGCTAAGATACCAAAACAAAATCCCATTTTAAATAATCACAGCTGATAACATATTTGCGTTAGGACAACAAATAATGTATGTAGTCCTCGTACTCCAAAGAACTTGTATATCACATGTTTGGTTGTCGGTGATGTTAATTGTTGAATAAACAATATAAAGTAGACCACAAACCATCCACCCCATAATTGTTAATATAAGTCACTAATTATTTGTAATAAAATCATAATTACACTTGCATCCTAATCCTGGCATATTGACAACAAAAAACCATCCTGTGATTTTTTCATGTTTGGCTTCGTTTTTCTGTTAGCCATCCTGAAAGTTTGACATTTCAATTTCCCCTTTGATTTCCAGCATGTTAATTTTCTTCATTTCATAGAGAAGGCACAAAGCAAAATTTTGAAAACCGCATAGTCATTTGTGCAGTTCAGACATTACAGAATCAAAGGCCATTTACCGGATTAAATTTTGCCCAGCCATTTTCTTGAAATGTCCATTCCTATGTGGGGTTCTTATCCTATTATCCTTTATGAGAAACCAAGTTTCAAAGGCTTTTGATGTTGATCATTTGAGTCTGAAACAATACTGTTTGCTCAAGTTGCGCAGATATTTTACAAAACAGAGTACACATCGTGCCTTAACATATGGTGAGGTTGTCAATCAATTACTGGGCAATCACATGAATAAAACAGCCTTCGGAGTACCGAAAAACATGCTTCAGCATTCTGTCAAACTGCGACAGTGACAATCTGGTTTCAAAGCTTGACCTCATGGAAGTGGGCCTTTTGGGCCCCATGACCTCAAGCCCAGCAACAGAAGTTGACAGTTAGCTTGGTTTGCGAACAGATCAAAGATGGCTCACTTGGTCAGTTTTGTTCCTGTTTTGTCCTGTCGTTGATGTCTTTCTTCAACAGTTTGGGCATTGCAAATGGCTTGTAGACTTTGTGCAAGCTAACCTCTCTGGTTGAAATTTCATGTCAAGGTGGCTCATTAAAACAATGCTTAGGTTTGCGTAAAAAGTCACACAAATCTAGATTGTTCCAGGCAACGAATGTGCGGCCAGTTAAAAATCTTCTAAAAAACCCAATGATTTCACTGTTTTTAATTTCACATAATTAAAAAATTAGATTTGATGGTCCTGGCTATGACTTTTCGACTCATTTCACAACTGAATACTTGAATGAGGACTTGATTCATGGGTACCTTACATGGGCAAGTTGTGTCCTCTGGCTTTTCCCCTTTAGATGTCAATTTTTACTATACCAAAACCATTTAATGCTGAACCGGAAGTCAAATCCTTTGGCCCGACCTTTGATGGGACATTGTCTGATCATTCCTGCTGCTCCTGAACATTTAATGTCTTCCTTCATTTAAAAGCAAAACAAGCAAGATAACTATAAAGTAAACCACTAAGGCTGTGATATGATACTATTTCATTTTTATTTTCATTTATTTTTATCTATTTTTCTGTCCCTGAAGGACTCGTCAGTTGTCCCCGAGATGGCCTTTTTGAATGTTGGCATTTCTGCTAGAGTGGTACTTTCGGCCAATATTCACTGTTAGAGTGGTACTTTTGCCCAGGATTCACTGCCAGAGTGGTACTTGAGGTCAGGATTCACTCTTAAAATGGTACTTGAGGCTAGGACTCACTGCTAGCGTGGTACTCTCAGCCAGGATTCACTGCCAGAGTGGTACCTGAGGTCCGGATTCACTGTTAAAATGGTACTCGAGGCCAGGATTCACTGCCAGAGTGGTACTTGAGGTCCGGATTCACTGTTAAAATGGTACTTGAGGCCAGGATTCACTGTACACTACAAACTCCCCAGTGAGTGCCTTCTGTTTACAGGCAGTCTACAGGTCATAGCTGCGGAAACGACGTAACATCTCACTGGGTTTGTCCTGGTGCCAGGCAGACTTGCTCCACGGGCAGGTGCTTCCATCTGGGAAATAAACGTGAACCCGGCTCACAATGCGTAAGTTAAACTGTTCATTTGGCTCCCTTGCAAAGAGCATTTCTGGGGTGTCAAACTACATATACCAGCATAAAATGATCTGCCAGATAATATGACAACAGTCTTCTTCATCAACATCATTTCAAAGTAAACAAATAGACTACAAGTAAGCTTAAACGTGAGCACATATATCAAATCTAGTAGTATGAAATGATAACTAACTGCATGTCCTCCCCATCGCACATTGTAACAATACATTTAACCATTATGCATGCAGTCTAATATACATTTTGCTTAATATGATTATTCCTGTACCTAGACAAATATATAACCAGACGAAACCCAAACCTGTGTTTAAGCTGCCATCAGTTTCACGCCAGCATGTACTGGAAGTCTGTGATGGAGGTCCTTCCAGCATCGGCTCCTTCTTGACTTTAGACGCCCAATGCAAGGACTGACAAACACATTGGAAAAACTTCTTCCATGATGACAATTTATAATATCAAATATGTGTTTACATATATAACATCTTTATTACGACTCAAATAAATGCCAACTTATGACCTCCTTTATCAAACAGTCAAGAAATAACGAACACAGTCAAGATAGATAGAAGATACTAAGCAGAATAGCTTTATTTGGTCTAAACAATGTTACACAATGTGGTACAAGAAAACATTTTTGTTTCAAACCAGAAAAACATACATTAAGACTTTGGGGAGTGGATGACAAGTAAGCCTCTAAAGATATACTATGCTTAATTACTATGTTTAAACTCATACACTGTACGATTTCTAACATAATACTGAAGGCTGAATGATAGCAGATATTACAAAAACTTAAATTGATAGACCAAGTGACAATAATACATATAATATGACTAATTATCTTCTGTTACAGACATGACAATTAATACTGTTACAATTAATTTCATAGTGGTTCATAATATAGTTCTTTGCATATTGTAAGAAGCCTTTTAAGGGGTGTGTATCAATATTTATAACTATCTCAGGTAAGTAATTTTCATTAATTAAATCTGGTATTTTATGTCTTAAACATACGCGATTGATTTTGGTATTTGTAAATAGTATTGGGATCATTGGACTTAAACTAGGAATATTATGCACTGTTGCATCATATGTATGTGGTATTGTTACAGTTCTATGTCTATCAGTGCGCTGAACCTGGTGAAAGTTGAACATATCATTGAAATAGTATAGTTAGGCAACATATTGTTTTTGTACTTGTAGTATATTTTGATGCAGAATAGCTTGAATATATCACTGAACTTAAGCAGACCAAGTTTTTTAAAGATAGGAGATGTGTGTGCATTGTACTTGCTATTACTAATAAGTCTTATCGCTTTTTTTGGCAGCTTCATATGTCTACTGCAAGAGTGGAACCCCCATGTAGTTACTCCATAGTTCAGATGTGGTTAAAACAAGGCATTGTATTACTAAATAAGTTGTAATATGCTTTGAGGCAGTAGTTTTTTTAGTTTAGAAAGTATGCCACACACTCGGGATAATTTATTTGATATATGTTTGCTCCAACTGAGATTATGATCAATTAAGATACCTAAAAATCTAGTCTTGTAACTCATTGAACTGGCTGGTTACTTATCATTACCTATGGTAACTGATGAGGAGGTAAGTGTCTCTGTTTGGTGTGAAAGATCATATATTTTGATTTATTTACATTCAGAGACAGTTTGTTCACAGCAAGCCAGTCACTTACTTTCGCTAATTCTCTATTAACCTTTTTAGTTGGTGAAGATGGCAGTGTTGTTTCATAGTAACATATGGTGCTTAATAGGCTTGTGTTGTCAGCATACATAATTGAGCTACAGTTGCTGGCTATGGATAGTTCGTTGATATACATCGGGAACAGAAGAGGACCCAAAATAGAACCTTGGAGGACTCCAGTAGTGATTTCTAGTGTTGGGGATTTAACATTATTAATTTCGACAAATTGAGATCTATTATTTAAGTAGCTATTGAACCACTGAAGTTCTACATTTGAAATTCCATAATATTGAAGTTATTTTAGAAGTATTTTATGATCTATTGTATGATCTATTGTATCGAATGCCTTAGATAAGTCTAAGAAAAGGGTAATCGGCAGTTTCTTTTTCTCAAGATTTGCATGTATCCTGTCTATTAGTTCTAAAACAGGAGTTTCTGTTGAGTGATTCTTTCTAAAACCATACTGATGATTGTAAAATAAGCTATTACCTGTGAAGTATTGGAATCACTTCATATGGACAATTCTTTCAAATACTTTAGAGATGGATGGAAGGAGAGAAATAGGCCTATAATTATTGAAGTCATGTTGATTATCTTTTTTTCTAAATCGAGATTACTTGAGCAATTTTCAGTTTGTTTGGAAAGACCTCATTTTTTAATGACTGGCTAATTATAGCAGTTAGGGGCTTACTGATATCTTCAGAGCACAATTTGAGAAGAATTAAAGATATGTTATCTACTCCAGCACTTCTTTTTGGATTTAGTTTATCTATCACTCTCTTAATTTGTTCTTCCACAACATGAGTGAATTGGCAGGTGGAATTAATGTTAATATTTTGCAGATAAGATTGAAAAGGTTTCTTCCCTTGGGTATCTATTTTCTCCGCTAAAGATGGGCCAACATTTACACAAAAGTCATTAAAATATGTTGCTATGCTCTCTGTGTCTGCTATACGTTTGTTACCGATGTTGAAGTACTTGGGGATTTCTTTGTGGGTACAGTGGTCCCCCTCTTATAAGGCCCCTCTCACCAGAGGCCACCCCTCTTGAAAGGCCAGCATTCTTGTGCATAAACTATGGTATTTCCATTATATTCTCCCCCTCAAGAGAGGCCAACCCTCTTATAAGGCCACTTTTTGGCTGCATTTGGGGTGGCCTTATGAGAGGGGGACCACTGTATTAGACTTATTGACGATATCTTTAATAGTTTTCCATGCATTTGAATACAATTTTTGTATTTATTAAATTTTGTTTGATAATGATCAGATTTTGCCTTTCTAATCATAAAGCAGACCTCAGCAGAGCATTCTTGAAGTGCTCTATTAAGAACATCATACCTCTCACTGTCTGGTGTGATACAATGAACTTTTTTATTCAGGGTGTCGCTTCGTTTTATTTTAATCAAGATATCTTAAGTAATCCATTTTGTTTTTTTATCTTAGTATTTATTATTTTTTTTCTTTTTCAGTGGAAGGCGTTTATCAATTATCTCATCTAATTTGATTGCAAATTCCTGGTCATATGAAATTTTTGGATTAGCATGGATTTTGTTGTCAAATTCATGGTCATACGTTATTTGTGGATTAGCAGAAATGTAGTTGTCAAATTCCTGGTCATATGTTATTTGTGGATAAGCATAGATATTGTTGTCAAATTCCTGGTCATATGTTATTTGTGGATTAGCATGATATGTTGTCAAATTCCTGGTCATATGTTATATGTGGATTAGCATGGATAGTGTTGTCAAATTCCTGGTCATATGTTATTTGTGGACTAGCATGGATATTGTCAAATTCCTGGTCATATGTTATTTGTGGATTAGCGAGAATATTATTGTCTTAAACAGTTTCCCAGTCTGTATTCCTTAACTCTTCAAGGAAGTCTCCAGTAGCTTGGCCCGAGAAAGCCCTGAATTGCACTTGCTTACTGTTACTGTTGTAAGCATTTAGATTTAAATTAATAGCAGAAATTGTGGCCATGTGGTCAGACAATTTGAGAACTACTATTCCAGTTTCTATAGGAAAACAACAATTAGTAGTTTTAATAAACATATTGTCAATTAGGGTGGCATTTCGTTTAGACAGTCTCGTTGGATATGAAATAATAGGTAGCATGTTATGTCCAGTGATGAAATCAAGAATTCTTAATATTTTTCATTAGTACTTACTCGGAGTAAATCAATGTTGAAGTCTCCTGTTAATACCAGGTTATTACTTTGGTTATCTATGTTATTAATTTCAGGACAAAATTCGTGCATAAAAGAGTCAATAGACCTATGACTATTGTTTCCTTTTGAGAGATGATATATGTTACATTTTTTCAATTTGTTATTTGTATTATCTTCGATATCTAGAAATAAACCTTCCCAGTATTGAAAGTTATTGTGTTTATGTACTTTCTTTACATTTAATTTATTTCTCACATTTGTTAGGATTCCACCTTTTTTAGAACACTGATTGCTTCCCTGTGAGTACAAGTTGTAGTGTTGGAGCTCAACTTAATTTGGATCACTATTTTCAGTTAGCCATGACTCCTGTAAACAGAATAATACTGAAGAAAGCTTCATTTTCATTTAGGCTTTCCCCATAAAAATTCTGCATTTATGGATTGAATATTGAGGCCAAGAATTGTGCAAAATATATTTGTACTTAATTAGAAAATCTCTCAGATCTTAAAGATACTTGGTTTTGGCTTTAGGGTACTGAATTTTGAATGAATATAGGTAAATAGATTCAGTTCAGAAACTATATTATATGTACAGTCAAGAAACCTGGGTATAAGATCAAGAAATAAGGTTCACACGCAAGAAACAAAGGTACACAGTCAAGATGTAAAGTTACACTTTAAGAAACTAGGTTCCAAATTCAAGAAACAAGGTTACATAGCCAGTAAACAGGGGTACAGTCAAAACGTAGAATAGACAATCAAGAAACAAGGTTACATAGCCAGTAAACAAGGGTACAGTAAAGAGCTAGAATAGACAATCAAGAAAGAAGGTTACATTGCCAGTAAACAAGGGCACGGTCAAAACCTAGGATAGACAATCAAGAAACAAGGTTACATAGTCAAGACACTTCATCAGATGAATTTGTTACATCTTTAACAGGCAAAATATTCTTGGATGTTGTGTGACCTTATTTCTCAACTGTGTAACCTTGTTTCTTAACTGTATACTTGTTTCTTGCCTATGAAACAAAGTTTGTTGACTGTGTTCCCTTGTTTTTCACTGTGCCCTTCTTTCTTGACTGTGTAATCCACAGGTGCTTTTAATGTTCAGTCAGTCAAGCATTCATGCAAACACTAATAACACTTCTGTGGCATATGGTACTTGCCTGTGGTGAAATTCGGCAAATTGTGGCAGCCACTCAATTTGCTGCGAGGATCTGCAGCAAACTACAGTAGTGCTGCAGTTCACCACGGATTTCCACAAAGGGCTGTGTATCATTTCAGCCTGTTGCTGAGCCTGACAGGGAAGTGCGGCGATGTGCAGCAGTCTGTGGCCAGACCACACATAATTGCCATAAAATCACATCGATTGCCGCAGATATAGGCAAGCCACCTTGTAGGTCTGGGGAGCATATGTTGTTGTAAATATCCATGAGAGGGATAATATTTGAAGCTATTGGGGGATGAATCTCATACGAATATCACAGCTATTATTGGACTTTATTTCCTACCTGTGTACAAGCCTATATAAACTATAATTTATATATAAGTAGCATCAGTCGTTCTCCATTTTTAATTACTATGTAAAGTAGGGAATATGCAATATTACGCAGCAAATTATGTTTTGTCCCTCCAATATACGTCCATTTTAGTACCATATGCGAGAACAAATCACAGAGGAGCAGCAATTTGTTGTTAAATCCTTTATTCCAATGTTGATTACAAAGTCATGTGCAGATTATACATTAAGCATCAACATTAAAACGTAATCAGAGATTGCTCGATCTATGCCCCACCAGCTCTGTGACCTGGGGATTTAGGTCAAGGTGATCCATCTTCAAACTTGTCTCAAATATTATGTAGGATTAAAACCATGTGCAATAAGAAACTTAAGGCCTATGTTAAAAACTTTTCGACTTATTGTGTGAAAACCAAATTCACTGAAATGGCTCTGTGGCCTTGGGAATTGGGTCAAGGTCACCCATCTTCGAAATCCTCTGAGACTTTATGCAGGACTATAAGCATGTGCAATATGAAACCCCTATGCACAAAACTTTTCCGGTTACCACTTGAAAACCAGATAAACAAAAATGGTTCTGTACCTTTGGAAATTGGATCAAAATCACCCACCTTATAACTCATCCAGGACCTTATTCAGGACTATAAGCACGTGCAAATAGAAACCCCTATGCACAACACTTTTCCAGTTATAGCATGAAAACTGAATTCACAAAAATGGCTCTGTGACTTTGGGAATCAGGTCAAGGTCACCAATCTTCAAAGTTGTCCAAGACCTTATTCAGGACTTTAAGCATGTGCAATATGAAACCACTATGCAAAAAACTTTAACTTATTGCATGAAATCAAATTCACTAAAATGGCTCTGTGATCTTGGAAATTGGGTCAAGGTCACCCATCTTCGAATTGGTCTAAGAACTTATGTAGGACTGTAATCACCTACAATTTGACAGGCCAATGTCACAAACTTTTCAAGTGATCGCATGAAAACCAAGTTAACTAAAATGGCTCTGTGTCCTTGGGAATTGGGTTAAGGTCACCCATCTTTGAACTCCCTTCCAAGACTTAGTCAGGACTATAAGCATGTGTAATATGAAAGCCCTATGCAAAACATGTTTAAAGTTATCCTGTGAAAACTGTCAGTCTGGACACACACGGACAAAGTAATAATGTTATCACTTCTAGTCTGGTGCTTGTTGATGATTAATTTCATTTCAAGATATGACTGTTTTGTGCACCATGGCATAAATATCACTAACTAAATAAATAACGTAAATACCGCTGCCATTATGTCCTCCTGCACAGTCATTTGATCCTTTTCCATTCATTTGTTTGGTACTATGCCCAAAGCATGCTGAGGTATTCTTTAGGTACTACATAAATTATATAATTAACTGGTCACTTAGTAAATTTCTCTCAGCAACCCCTTGATTAATTATCTGAGCATTTGAATTCAAGGTATGTATATTGGGCCTTGTTTGTGTACTATGACAGTTTTTATTTTCAACCAGGTAGCAAATTAAGCCGTTGTTTAGAATCCACCACCTTTATCTGTACTGTTATATAAATATGGCACATGTATACTGTACTCTAGGTGTGTATGAGTGAACTAAAAATACCTCTGCAATCAATGTTTCTTGATACATTTCAGGATACATGTATTATACCAGAAGGTATGTAATTATGTCCATTTTGTACAGTGGGGTAGAGTGTTCAGTGAGTGCCATGTTGCTATAGTAGTTGCCATAGTGGTATTTTTGGTTCTCACTAGATGGTGCTCCTCACAATACCTGGCCACTTGAGTGTTCAAGTGGGGCACAAATGCCATGGATCACCGACAGTCTTCCCTAGCACAGGAGGTAAGAGAGGAAGGATATCATGGGGCAAGGTTTCCACGTGGGTTCAACTCCTACACAGGGTACGGGAAGAGGTAGGCCTAAGGGGGGTGTGTGTGGAGGGGGGGGGGGACCACCCCACCACTACCACCAAAGAAAAGTGCCATTTTTGGCAGTCTCCTCACCAACTAAATGGGCTGGTGGATTCTAAACAGCCTCCAACAACATATAGAGCTATATCTAAATGGTTTTAATGAAAAGTTGATTCATAAAATAATCAAGGATGCAAATGCTTGGTTATATGCCTTTCCACTTTACCCACTCTCCCAGGCTGAGGGGAGAATGGACATGGCTATGGCCAGGAACACTGAAGTGTGCTAGGTGAGCACTTCACTGTTCAATACACCAAGTAATCAAATGGCCAGGAAGAAGTTGTTCCCACCAATCACTGGACCATAGGCATATATCACACAAGCAAGACACTGGGACGGTATTTGGGCCTGGAACATGTACCTTGCATGCTTGTGTGTGCCTATCAAACACCTGGTGGTGATAACATTCTGGTGCCCCACAAGAAGTCTGTTTTATAAGGTAATACCTGTGTACAAATGTTGCAGTTCTAGTGTTAGGATATATAATAATTAGGAACAGTAAACTTTTCAAAACACTTTTCACAGTACATGTATTGACTTCTCCATTGAGCAACACATGATATACACACAGAAACAATTTCAGCCTTATCAAAAAGCAAGTTTTTGTTCTAGTATCTGTAATGGAGCCTTCAGATGACTGCAGAAAAAATATGAAAATAAATACTTTATACAAACAGCAGGTCTGCATGTATTTGCTTTACCATGTATATGAAATAACCAATGTACAATATAAACTTGTCAAATAATCATGATCGAAGATTCAACTGAAATCTGAATTTCACACTCCTTCTTTACATGTTCTTGGTAAAATGCGTGTATCGGGGTGGGGGGGGGGCTATAATCCGATGTTTTTGGCACATTTCATGATTATACACTGTAGTTAACATGGTTAATAACAATAAAGACTTTTACAGAGATGAAAAGTAAAATCCAGAAATAGCTGTACATACATGTATTGTGCAGCAAATCAAAAGTGTGACTGTATGTCTAACAATAAATATTCCAATATTGTTGATACATACCACAAACACGTATTTACAGGTAATTTGGATATAATACAAAATTCAGTTTTAAAAGAATTGAAGAAAAAAGGTACAAAATTTCAGATATATCCGAAGTTCAGCATTGACAGTATTTTTCAGGATACATGTAATGCACTTGATTCCTACAGTATGAAATGAGCAAAGAAAGAAAAAATAGAATTTCAGAAATTTGAAAGATGGTTATAAAACTTGAAAACAGTCTTTAGAAATAGAATTTATCATTACAAATCCCACAATAAGAATTTTAATATGGTAAATTTTAAACAGCCTAAAGTTACAAAAGCAGTCAAAGAACTACAAGAAAGATTTGTAATCACTAACATTGATCAGGCAGGTAACAATTCTGGGATCGTTTGCAAAAATTATTATCAGATGTTTTGAACAAGAGGCCCATGGGCCTAATGCTTTGCTGGCATTGTGGCTATATTACACCTGTTCATTTCAAAGCTGTGAGTCCTAAAGTGGCTTCTGAACATATAAAGCTTAATGTAAAAGTTGTCCACCAGATGGCACTTTGCTCCACATATAATCATAGCTTATTTGTGCAACTCCTGTGATGAAAATTGTTGCATGTGCCAAGACAACAATGAGTGAGTCCTTAACTTTATGTCCTCAGTGACTTTGAGACAGAAGATCAAGGACACTCAGATTATGTAATACAAGAGGCCCATAGGCCTGCCTGGTGCTGTGCTGACATTGCCATTGAAGTCCAAGCTACGTTCATCCTGCCATTACAAAATCACTTCTTTCAACTTTACAGGTATGGGGACCTCACAAAAATAGGTCAAGGTCACTGATATTATATTTGATTCTATCTTTGGACATTGTCTATATATCCTATAAATTTGGTCTAATCCAATTACTTTTCAAGATATGGAATTGTATATCTTAAAACACATTTTGGCTCAAAATTTCCCTCAAATTATAGGTGGCGCCAATAGTATCATTACCAACATAGACTTTGATCTCCCCCACAATCCAACCAAATTTGGTGAAGATCTGCCTAATATTAAAGATGCTGGGGTGTTCACAAGATTTTCATATTTTGACCCTATATTGCGTAATATTGTAGGTGGCACCACAAATATCGAAAAGAACCTATATTTTTATACCCCCTATAAGTCCTGAAAGTTATATTGGCTAACTTGAAAACTGTGGACAGTACTGCAGTCACAAGATTTTCACATTTTGACCTGTATATTACATAATACTATAGGTGATGCAGCCAACATTGATGTTGACAAAGATTTTTATACACTTCATAACTCCAAAACATTATATGGGTTTATCTCAAGAATTGTGGGGTGCAGAGCATTCACAAGATGACCCCAATATTCAAACCGGCCATTTCACTTTGACCTTCAACTCGGAATAAAAAAAATTGATACTGTTCAAAATATGCGCCCCACATCCAGCTTTCCATATATAGTATGTTTGTTCAAATCAGGTGATAACTTTTCAAGTTATCGAGGAAAAATAATAAACTTGGACAAGTGCCAAACTCCATAAATTACTGGGTCACAGTGACCCAAAAAGCATGTCACCAAGTACAGTTTTATGTATTATGTAATCAAGGCTCAATTTTCTTTGCCATTGATGTCCAAGCTACACCCAGCCATTACAAAATCACCTTTTCAACTTTACAGGCTCAGTGACCTCACAAAAATGCATCAAGTTCACTGATATTACATAACACTGTACCTTTGGCCATGGTCTATATATCATATAAATTTGGCAAGTCTAACCCAATTACTTTTCCAAGAATGGAAGTTTACATCCTAAAACACATTTTGGCTCATAATTTCTCTCAAGTTATGGGTGGTTCCGCCCTGGAGTGCCACTAGCATCATCAGCAACTTAAGACTTTGTCCTCCTCCACAATCCCACTAAATTTGGTGAAGATCTGCCAAAAGTTGAAGATGCTAGAGTGTTTGAGCTTGCAGATTACAAAATGCATGATGGCCCACACGTGGCCACGGGTACAATGATCAGTGAAACCAGTGCGGGCTTTATGTAAATCTACCAGTGCTGACAATGTAATTATGTACTGCCTCAAAAATAGCTAGGTTGTCAGATTTGGAACATTTAGAACATCCATTTAATGCAGTATTTAACATAAATGACACATCAGAGATGTGTTCCTGGATTTGGATATTCGGGTCTCAAATGATAGGTTTGGCATTAAAGCCTATCACAAAAATGATGAGTTTAACTTTGAAGTAGTCAATTGTCCTTTCCCTGACAGCAATATTTTAGAAACTACTGGACATAATACATTTTTGAATGAATAAAACCAGGCAAGGGCCTGACAGCGAACAACACAGTTAAAAAAAAAAAAACATTTTTGACACAAATTTTGAGATTTGGTCGTATTTGTTCAGGGCCGGGAGTCAGTCATGGGCTGTCCTCAGCACTTGGCCAGAAATTGGCAGAATTTACTAAACTGTCACAAACTTGAGTCATTCTTTTGAAACATAACTCCAGAGCCAGGAGTCAGTCATAGGCTTTCTCAAGCACTTAGCCAGAAATTGACAGGATTTACTCAATCATTACAAATTTGACTCATTCTTTTGAAACATAAACTAAGAGTTTAAAACTAAATAGCACTTGCTTTCTTGCAGACTTTCATAGTGAGGAGTAGGTGTCATCATGGAGTTTGTTTTACACTTCTGGTACAGGATGTCCATTGTTACAGTACTTGTTATGAATTCCTCAGGTTTATACAGGTGTCTGGCTGTAACTATTTATTTATCACTGGGGTTGAATAAAACCCTAGTTTGTTTCTACCTCAGTTATACACTGGCAAGTGGTTGGATTAATGTGTCCTATCCACCTAGAAAGGGTACATACTAGTTCAGGGGTACATGTAAGTCACATTATTCTTATCTGAACTTGTTCTGTACTATTTAGTACATGTAATTATGTTTTGATTCAATAGGTATTCTGCATTCATATTAAAGCTCTGCATTTATCAGCAAAACTTCACTTATTTAGCTAATTCATCATTTGCCACTTTCATATTTATTCATTATTAGGTGGGTTATCTTTGCTGAATATTTCGCTTAGACCAGGAACCACTACTCAGAGAGACATGTACAGGTACATGTACATGCTCTGAAACACCCACTGAAGACCCTTTAATTTATTTGGGCTAATACAGCCTACGTCAAAATTCTACAGAGGAAAGTGTGCAATGTGGACAATATATAGGTTAGACAGTGACAGGATAAATTATCTTATGGAGAGTAAAGAGTTTAAACTGCGGAATAGGGTAATGACTACTAGGAAGTGGTTCTAAACAAGAAGACACGAATACAATTATATTCTCATGAGATCCATCCCCCCAATAGCTTCAAATACTATCCCTGTAACTGATATTTACAACAACAGACGCTTCCCAGACCTAGAAGGTGGCTGTGGCCTATATTTGCGGCACTGTGCCTGATTCTGTGGCAATGTGCAGTCTGGCCACAGATTGCTGCAGACTGCTGCAGTGCACATTGCCACAATTCCCTGTCAGACCGGGCAGCAGGCTGAAGTGTAACGCGGCAGTTTGTAGCAATCTGCAGCACGGCTGCAGTTTGCTGCAGATACCCATGGCAAGAGTTGTGGGGCTGACGCAATTTGCCGCAGAAAAGTACCATGTGCAGCAGAAGAGTGTTACATGTACAGTAAAACCTGTCCAAGTGGGCACTTGTGTTTAGTGGGCACTGTTGCCTGGCCCAGTTCCCTGTACCTCCCATGTTATTGGACCTGTGCTAAGTGGGCACCTGTCTTAAGTGTGCACTTTTGCCTGGTCCCAAGGGCGCCCATTTAACACAGGTATTACTGTGCTAGTGTTATGGGGGGGGGGGGGGGGGGGGGGGGGGGGGGGGGGGAGGGGGTAGAGAAAAAAGTATTGTGTATATTTAACTGTGCAGTCATCAATTATTTGCGCTAATTAGATGGAGGGGGGGGGGGTGGACCTAGAACCACTATGTCCTCACACCGAGCTCCTACATGGGAGCTCTGTCTGAGGACAAAGTGGTTTTAGGTCCACCCTCCCCCCCCCCCCTCCATCTTATTACCACAAATGATTGACTGCAAAGATGAGTAGTACTACACAATACTTTATTGCAGATAAGACCCCATGTGGGCCATTGGATGTACAAATGTTCCAGGCTCAAGCTCTCCCCCCTCCCACCCCCACCCCCACCCCCACCACCACCATCATCATTCACTGACTGAACATTATGAGCGCCGGCGGTGGAGCCTTGTTTCTTGCTTATGCACCTAAGTTTCTTGACTGCCTTTTTGACTGTACTTTTGTTTCTTGAATGTGTAAATTTATTTTTTCACTGTGTAACCTTGTTTTTTCACCAGGTCACTATGCTTTTGTGTATACCAGCTTCCTGATTGTGTACCCTTCATGTTGTTTTATGATTATTTAGCCTAGCAAGGGTGTAACAAACTCATCTGATGAAGCCAACTACACAGGATGTGTCCTTTGTAACCCTATGTACCATGTTTAATAGCAGAGTGCACTTTTGAAAATTACAAAGTAATAACTAAAAACAGAAATCTTTGAGTGAGGATACCATTGATTAACTTCAGGTTGGAGGGGGTCCTCCCATTAGTGATGATACTGGGTATGGGCCGCTCTGAAGGCCCTCTTTTCAACAAAATTAATTTTCCCTAACAAAGGTCCAGTAGTTTGCCAAAAAGGGTAATTTTTCTCTTTTATAGCCCAAAGTTCGTGAAAATTTCCCTAGCTAAGGTCAAAATTGTCTTCCTGGGGCAATTTTTCGCACAAATTTGGGACCAAATTTTCTACTATTTGGGTTTAAAAATTCCCTAACAAAAGTATTATTTTTGTGAAAAGGTGCCCTAACAAAGGGTGGGTTTTTGAAAGGTTGAGCCGCACACCCCCACCAAAAATTTGCGGAAGTACACCCCCCCCCCCCCAATTAACATAGCCAGTTTTACTCAAGTTTTAGTGTACATTTCTTGAGTAAAATAGAACCTACAGGTTGTCCTATGAATTATGCTGTGTTCTTTAACAGCCAATTGTAGTATACAATTTTAGCAGTTGTCACAGAATTCTAGTTTGACACTACTAATGGTAGGCAGGTAAAGAGTCTAAGATCATGTGATGCTAAGCATTATAATGGACATGCTTCTTGATGTATGTACTTACTGTGTGTATGGCGCCCTTCCTTGCACGCCATTCCTCAAAAGTCACTGAAATTCCACATCTGCGCCAATTATCATAGTCAGCTCTCATTTCAGGGTCACACAAAACCTCTTTGGCCTTCTGCAACTTCTTGAACTTGATCTCTGGATACAAAGAGGTGAGCTGTGTCAATGACAGGGTTTATCGGTCACAGGGTTCATACAGCTTGGCAGCTTTCAAATTCAAGGACTTTTCCAGGACTTTCCAGGACCTTTTTCCCAAAATTCAAGGACTTTCCAACTTGATCAATTTTCTTTTTTGTGTCTTGTCCATTTTGGGGGGTTTCTATAGTGGGAGGAGAGGAAGTGATCGAGCTAACCTAACTTTTGGAGGAAGGTGCAATAATGGACATTTAAAATTCAAGGACTTTTCAAGGACTTTATTGCAAAAACATTGATTTTCAAGGTTTTCAAGGCCTTGAAAAGCAGGTAGCAAATTCAAGTACTTTCAAGGATTTCAAGGACTTGTATGAACCCTGCAGTCACAAACTGCATAGTTGGACATATGCAAGAAGGTATACCAAAGTTTCTGTGGTGGCCCTAGTGTGTCTTTATGGAGCACTGCTTTGTTTGGATAATGTTATGTATTCACAGAACATTTACTTTCCTGGCCTCTTCAGTAAACCGTGCCTGAGGATCAGACTACTTGTACAGCGTCACTGACTTTGAGGATCAGACTACTTGTACAGCGTCACTGGCTTTGAGGATCAGACTACCTGTACAGCGTCACTGGCTTTGAGGATCAGACTACTTGTACAGCGTCACTGGCTTTGAGGATCAGACTATTTGTACAGCATCACTGGCTTTGAGGATCAGACTACTTGTACAGCATCACTGGCTTTGAGGATCAGACGACTTGTACAGTATCACTGGCTTTGCTCCTCCTACAAAGGCAGGAGCAGACCAAGCTCCCTGCATGTCTGCTATAGTGGTCCCCCTCTTGACAGGCCCCCTTGAGAGGTCACCCCTCTTGAGAGGCCACTTCTCTATGCAGCAAGGGTGGCCTTTGCATTATATCCCCCCCCCCCCCCATGAGAGGCCACCCCTCTTATATGGCCAGATTTCTGGTGCATTTTGAGTGGCCTCACAAGAGGGGGACCGCTGTACACTAATTCAGAAAAGAGAAAACAAGGAGCTTTATGGTATTTGTTTTGTTACAGACCGGATATTCAGACACTTTAAAGCTGTTTTTTAAATAAAGCAGCATACAGCAGTAAAAACTCTGCATACATTTGGATTATCTGTAGGGTACTTGTTCATAAAATAACAAAAAATTTATTCTGTCTTTCATATTTTGGTTAAAATATGAAAAACAATGTGTGTTATGGACGTGACACTATTGTGACATGGATTTTTGAAATTCAAGTTCAGTCTCAAAACTCTGTTCTGTTAAATATCCCAGATTAATAACAATACCTGATTTCATTAGGAAAATTAGTCTACTTTGCAATGCCATACAGTAAAAATGAAGAAGGGGTTTGTTAGTTTGGAAATAAGAGATTTTATTAATAAAAGTATTGTTATGGACCTGACATTTTGTCACAGTTATAATTTGATTTTCAAAACCCTAGAAAAGACAGTACAAGTGCAACAGTTCTTCATAATTTGAACCAAATAATGGTAACTAATCATAGCAAAGAGTGACTAACAAGGAATCATGTTTTATAATTAATGAAAGAAAGCTTTAATTTATTGCTCTAAATGCCATATTTTGGAAGGGTTTCCCATAGGGGCCCATGGGGGCCCCTATGGGAAATGCCTGAGCCTTAGAGGCAGGGATGGGGTGTGTGAGGGAAAGGTATTTTTGTTTGTTTTGTTTTTTTTTGTTTTCGTTTTTTTTTTTTTCTGATTTTTCTGGGGTTTTTTGTTTTTTGTTTTGTTTTTGTTTTTCTGTTTTTTTCTGTTTGTTTTGTTTTGTTTTTCTTTTTTTTTTTCTGTTTTTTTCTGTTTTTGGGGGGGGGTTTTGTTTTTTTGTTTTTTCTTTTTTTTTCCTTTTTTGTTTTTTCTGTTTTTTGTTTTGTTTTTTTTCTTTTTTTTCTTTCTTTTTTTGTTTTTTTTTCTGTTTTTTTTTTTTTTGAAGAAAGTACAAGCGATGAGTGTAGAGGGATATACCCAGGACCAGGGGCCCACCACAGCTGTGAGAGAGTGGGTGGTGGACCCTTTGCCTCGGCTCTGGTCCTGGAAAACATGGCAGCACAAGCTGATGAGAATTTTTTTTTATAACTATTGTTTCCTCCACATCATCTGCTTTTTTTTTTCTTCCTCCCTTTTTGTGTCACACAGGACTGTGGCAGAAAAGGGGAGAGCCACAGGATTATTATGATTAGAACATTACCAGTATTTCATGATGAACTCAGGCTGCTGTGCTGTTTAACAGTTTATAGGAAAACCTATTGGCTTACATGTCCTGTATGAATAAGGTGACAGAAGGTGTAAACTCACAAAGACATTGCTTTTGTTTTACCCCTCTGGGTTTGACACCCCGTTAATCCCACTGTAGTCAAGCAGCAGTGCATTGAGGCAGTGCGAGGACTAGGTCTGCAGGGCCAGAATTTCACAAAATTTTGTGGGAATCTATTTGGATTTTTGTCAATTAGTTTTGTTTTTAAAGAAAGACAAGTTTAGGAGAATCTTTACGAGAATGGATTACCGGATTCTCGCCGAAATTCTGGCCCTGATGTGACAACTAAGCTCCAGCATGTACCCTTCAAAGGAACAGATTTATTCGACAATCAACATATACTGATTTTGTGAAAGCACAGAACAAGGTACAGGACTCAGTTTTGAACAGATATGAAAGAAAGGGTACTGGCTTGAAATCAAGCAAGGGTAGCTCTGACTATGTTACGTCCTTAAGATAAAAGTTGCATCCATAACATAAAAAAATGCTGGATTTCTATCAATTGGTTGAACTTTTCCCAAATTTAACTTCATGTGTTATTAAGGGTATTGTCAAGCAAGAGAATATCTTTTTTTTTTCAAAAAATTCCCCAGCACTTTTTAAGAAAAAACATGTACTCAAAAATGTTATGGACGCGACACAACTGATTAGGTTTAGCCAGTAATTTATCAGTTATATATAATTCCTGTACTTTTTAATGTTCAAATCATCAGGACACTTGGAAAATTACGTCTCTACAAAAAAGTAACAATTTTCATGTTTTTTAAAAATAAAAAAATACTGGAAAAAAGAAATGTCACGTCTGTAACACAAAATTCCCATTTTCTCCACAAAAACACCCATAAAATCACTTATTTTGAACTTTTACATGTAAATTTTACATTTTTATGATGTATAGGAAGTACTCTTTCAGAAAATATAAAACTTTGTATACTACCTTGCAACTTAAAATCTAAGGTTCACGTCACGAATACCACAGAAGGCCAAAAACTGGTATTACCAATAACTTTTCACCTTGCATAAAGAAAAAAAAACATACTTTCTCTGTTTCAAATCAGATTAATTCAAAGGTACATGTATATGTGAAAAATACTATGGCTGCAGCACTGTACATCTCAGTATGTGACCATTGTTACATGTTGTATTGTATAGCATTGGTGTAAGAATAGAAATTGTCAACATGATCATGAGTTGGACTCTACATCATGTGCAGTTTGCATATTGATTTAAGCATTTAATACTACAAATATATGTACCAATAATTATCTTTTAATTTCCAAACAAATGACAGCAGCATTTCTGCTTGCTTTTAAACAGAACAGTGAAGACTTGACTGGTACATGTAGGGTTAAGGAGACATGTCCCTCAAGACTGGACTGTTAGGGTTAAGGAGACATGTCCCTCAAGACTTCACTGTTAGGGTTAAGGAGACATGTCCCTTAAGACTGGACTGTTAGGGTTAAGGAGACATGTCCCTCAAGACTGGACTGTTAGGGTTAAGGAGACATGTCCCTTAAGACTGGACTGTTAGGGTTAAGGAGACATGTCCCTCAAGACTTCACTGTTAGGGTTAAGGAGACATGTCCCTCAAGACTGGACTGTTAGGGTTAAGGAGACATGTCCCTCAAGACTTCACTGTTAGGGTTAAGGAGACATGTCCCTCAAGACTTCACTGTTAGGGTTAAGGAGACATGTCCCTCAAGACCAAGATAACGATTTATTACTTACCCGCTTGTGGGTCACCTGGTTGGCGATCCGGGTGACAGTCAAGTACCCGACTTCTATATTCTGCAGTGATCTGCCCAACCTGTATAGCAAACCAACAAGTTCAAATGCTTTCATTGCACCTCTTTTCCATCAGTTAATCTTTCTCTTTTTCTGCTTTGCTGAGTGCTTCATTTTTTTTTGGGGGGGGGGGAGGGTATATTCCATAAATTGTAGCCCATTTCTCAGGGTCTCATTATAATCATTTTTAATCCAAAGTTACACTTTTACCTGAACTCATGTCACAGGTAACCACTGAATGGCACCATTCAATGATGAAAATTTTAACATGTATGACATGTGACCCATGTATGACATGTGACCCATGTGACCTTAACTCTTTCAGTGCCAAGTTTTGGACTAGGCCTAGAGCATGCAGAGGAGAGCTGTGGACTCAGACCATTATATTGTGTGGAACTAAAGGCTTGGACTAGTCCTAAAGCATGCAGAGGAGAGCTGTGGACTGAGACCATTATATTGTGTGGAACTACAGGCTTGGACTAGGCCTAAAGCATGCAGAGGAGAGCTGTGGACTCAGACCATTATATTCTGTGGAACTACAGGCTTGCTAGTACTCCAATGAAATGTGTTTTCATTTATAAGGCATATGAATCTAGCATCCTTATTATATAGTTGATTTTAAGTAGTTCTACTTCTGCCAGGTGGCATCATCAGCAGGGGCGGTGGGTATGCCAAGCGCAAGGTTGCGACAGTGGGATAGGGCTGAGTGTGTGTGTGGGGGGGGGTGTTTTTTTTGTTGTTGTAATAGAGGCCACCTGACTAGCTACTAAGCTTGTCAGGATCGCGGCAGAGAAGCAGAGTGCCACAGAATATTATTATTATTATTACTTCAGTCATAGTTGGCATTGAAAGGGTTAAAGCTGGATGCATGACAACAAATTTGATGACTTTCAACACCATAAAGGCTCAGTGCCTGCAAGCTGCACGTGGGTCCTACTCTATTACACTCTTAAGGCTCAGTGCCTGCAAGCTGCATGAGGGTCCTACTCTATTACACTCTTAAGGCTCAGTGCCTGCAAGCTGCATGAGGGTCCTATTCTATTACACTTTTAAGGCTTAGTGCCTGCAAGCTGCACGTGGGTCCTACTCTATTACACTCTTAAGGCTCAGTGCCTGCAAGCTGCACGTGGGTCCTACTCTATTACACTCTTAAGGCTCAGTGCCTGCAAGCTGCACGTGGGTCCTACTCTATTACACTCTTAAGGCTCAGTGCCTGCAAGCTGCACGTGGGTCCTACTCTATTACACTCTTAAGGCTCAGTGCCTGCAAGCTGCATGAGGGTCCTACTCTATTACACTCTTAAGGCTCAGTGCCTGCAAGCTGCACGTGGGTCCTACTCTATTACACTCTTAAGGCTCAGTGCCTGCAAGCTGCACGTGGGTCCTACTCTATTACACTCTTAAGGCTCAGTGCCTGCAAGCTGCACGTGGGTCCTACTCTATTACACTCTTAAGGCTCAGTGCCTGCAAGCTGCATGAGGGTCCTACTCTATTACACTCTTAAGGCTCAGTGCCTGCAAGCTGCACGTGGGTCCTACTCTATTACACTCTTAAGGCTCAGTGCCTGCAAGCTGCACGTGGGTCCTACTCTATTACATTCTTAAGGCTCAGTGCCTGCAAGCTGCATGAGGGTCCTACTCTATTACACTCTTCAAAGCTAATGACCACTTTGTTCCACAGATATCCAATACAAATCCCGTGTACTTTTGTAATTATATATGTATCTGCTCAATGGAAGTTGTAAAAATTTCATAATAGAAAGCAGGGTGTCCCACTACCACTTCAAGGACCCTGCTTCAACAGGGTAGAGGGGGGAGGAGGGGAAGGGACAATACCACACACTTACCTTTTTTTTGTTTTTGTTTGTATGTGTGTGTGTGGGGGGGGGGGGTATCCTTAATAAACATAATAAAAGACTATAGCTTATAGCTGCATGAAAACAAGAGGGCTGTGTGAACAGCCCTTGCCTCAGCTGATCTTGACATTCATCACACTTGCAGCTCTATGAACTTGGGAAAGGATCAAGGTCACCCATGTTCTGAGTAAGTCTGAACTTTATAGAAGAACACTTACATGTGCAACATCAAAGTTCAAGTAGTTCTCAAGTTATAATGAAGAGTAAAATTCATGTATGTTGCACTGTGACCCCACAAATGAGGTCAAGGTCATTCATGTACTGTCTCAGCATGACCTTCATACAGAATAATTAACATGTGTAGCTAACTCAAAACAGATCTCAAGTTATCAAGTAAACAGTAAATTTCGTGTCAGTTGTCCTGTGAATTAGCATCAGGATACCCATTGACTTGCATAGTAATCAATAGGAAAGCTGCATTGAACGATAAGTACCCGAATTGAAAATCCTTGAAAATTAGAAATCCAAAGCAGTGCCACCTAGTAAACAACTGTCTGACCCTTCCACAACAACATTTCCATCACATTTCAGCTTAATCTGAGGGACGGTTCTGAGAACAAGTGAAAAATAGCAAATCATACAAAAAATTCATCAAAAAATTGCAGCCCCACCTGGTGAACAAATTGGGAACTTGGTGTCACCTGGAGTGTCTATGTACGCTATCAAAGCAATTGGGCGAGCGTTTTCAGAGAAGAAGAATTTTGAAGGTTTGCCCAAAAAAGAACATAAAAATTCTTTAAAAAATCCAAAAATCAAAAGAGCGTGACCATTTGAACTCACTTGATAGAGATCCACCCAAGGCATATCCCCACCAAGTTTGAAGTAAATCTGGTCAATATTATTAAAGTTATGACCATTACAAGAAATTCCCATGTTAAACTTTCCTATTAAAACTTTTGTAGAGATTTTTGAAAAAAAAAAATCATAAAAAAATCCAAAATTCATTGGAACATGACCATTGGAACAAACCTGGTAGACACCCACCCAAGGTAAACTGCCACCAAGTTTGAAGTAAATCTGGATGACGGCTTTGGAGAAGATGTTGAAAATGTAAATTAGCATTAGAATGCCCATTGACTAACATGTTAATCAAAAGGAAAAGTGCATTTACCGCAAAGGAGCCGAATTGGAAAAAAAATCATTAAAAATCAGAAATCTGCAGCATTCCCACATAGTGAATAACTTTGTTTGGCCCTTCCATAAGGAACATATCCACCATGTGTCAGCTTAATCTGAGTGACGGTTCTGGAGAAGTCGAAAATAGTTATAACACACAAAAATTCATAAAAAATTAGAAACAAGAGGGCTGTGTGAACAGCCCATGCTCAGCTGATCTTGACATTCATCACACTTGCAGATCTATGAACTTGGGAAAGGATCAAGGTCACCCATGTTCTGAGTAAGTCTGAACTTTATAGAAGAACACTTACATGTGCAACATCAAAGTTCAAGTAGTTCTCAAGTTATAATGAAGAGTAAAATTCATGTATGTTGCACTGTGACCCCACAAATGAGGTCAAGGTCATTCATGTACTGTCTCAGCATGACCTTCATACAGAATAATTAACATGTGTAGCTAACTCAAAACAGATCTCAAGTTATCAAGTAAACAGTAAATTTCGTGTCAGTTGTCCTGTGAATTAGCATCAGGATACCCATTGACTTGCATAGTAATCAATAGGAAAGCTGCATTGAACGATAAGTACCCGAATTGAAAATCCTTGAAAATTAGAAATCCAAAGCAGTGCCACCTAGTAAACAACTGTCTGACCCTTCCACAACAACATTTCCATCACATTTCAGCTTAATCTGAGGGACGGTTCTGAGAACAAGTGAAAAATAGCAAATCATACAAAAAATTCATCAAAAAATTGCAGCCCCACCTGGTGAACAAATTGGGAACTTGGTGTCACCGGGAGTGTCTATGTACGCTATCAAAGCAATTGGGCGAGCGTTTTCAGAGAAGAAGAATTTTGAAGGTTTGCCCAAAAAAGAACATAAAAATTCTTTAAAAAATCCAAAAATCAAAAGAGCGTGACCATTTGAACTCACTTGATAGAGATCCACCCAAGGCATATCCCCACCAAGTTTGAAGTAAATCTGGTCAATATTATTAAAGTTATGACCATTACAAGAAATTCCCATGTTAAACTTTCCTATTAAAACTTTTGTAGAGATTTTTGAAAAAAAAAAATCATAAAAAAATCCAAAATTCATTGGAACATGACCATTGGAACAAACTTGGTAGACACCCACCCAAGGTAAACTGCCACCAAGTTTGAAGTAAATCTGGATGACGGCTTTGGAGAAGATGTTGAAAATGTAAATTAGCATTAGAATGCCCATTGACTAACATGTTAATCAAAAGGAAAAGTGCATTTACCGCAAAGGAGCCGAATTGGAAAAAAAATCATTAAAAATCAGAAATCTGCAGCATTCCCACATAGTGAATAACTTTGTTTGGCCCTTCCATAAGGAACATATCCACCATGTGTCAGCTTAATCTGAGTGACGGTTCTGGAGAAGTCGAAAATAGTTATAACACACAAAAATTCATAAAAAATTAGAAACAAGAGGGCTGTGTGAACAGCCCATGCTCAGCTGATCTTGACATTCATCACACTTGCAGATCTATGAACTTGGGAAAGGATCAAGGTCACCCATGTTCTGAGTAAGTCTGACCATTATAAAAGAACACTAACATGTGCAACATCAAGGTTCAAGTAGTTCTCAAGTTATAATGAAGAGTAAAATTCATGTATGTTGCACTGTGACCCCAGAAACGAGGTCAAAGTCATTCATGTACTGTGTGAGCATGACCTTCATACAAAAACATTAACATGTGCAGCATCACAGTACTAACTCAAAACAGATCTCAAGTTATCAAATAAACAGTAAATTTTGTGTCAGTTGTCCTGTGAATTAGCACTAGAATGCCCACTGACTTACATAGTAATCAAGAGGAAAGCTGCATTGATCGATAAGTACCCGAGTTGAAAATACTTAAAAATCAGGAATCTAAAGCAGTGCCACCTAGTAAACAACTTTGTTTGACCCTTCCACAAGAACTATTCCATCACATTTCACTTTAATCTGAGTGACAGTTCTGAGAACAAGTGAAAAATAACAAAACCATGTAAAAAATTCATAAAAAAAAACAAAACAAAACAAAAAATTGCAGTGCCACCTGGTGAACAAATTGGGAACTGTGTGTCCCTGGGAGTGTCTATGAACGATATCAAAACAATTGGGTGAGCAGTTTCAGAGGTGAAGAGTTTTTAAGGGTTGCCGCAAAAAAACCCAAAAAATTTCAAAAAAATTCCAAAAATCAATAGAGCGTGACCAATTGAACAAACTTGGTAGAGATCCACCCAAGGCACATCCCCACCAAGTTTGAAGTAAATCTGGCCAAAATTATTTAAGTTATAACCATTACAAGAAATTCCCATGTTAAAACTTTTGTAAAGATTTTTGAAAAAAAAAATCATAAAAAAAAAAAAAAATTCATTGGAACATGACCATTGGAACAAACTTGGTAGACACCCACCCAAGGTACATCCCAACCAAGTTTGAAGTAAATCTGCATGACGGTTTTGGAGAAGAAGTCGAAAATGTGAATTAGCATTAGAATGCTCATTGACTTCCATAGTAATCAATAGGAAAGTTGCATTGACCGATAAGTACCCGAATTGAAAAAATCATTAAAAATCAGGAATCTGCAGCATTCCCACATAGTGAACAAATTTGTTTGACCCTTCTTCAAGGAACATATCCACCATGTTTCAGCTTAATCTGAGTAACGGTTCTGGAGAAGAAGTCGAAAATAGCCAGAACACACAAAAATTCATAAAAAATTAGTAAAAAATTGCAGCGCCATCTGGTCAACAAATTAAGAACACGGAGCCCCTAGGTGTCTTCCCGTGTGATATCAGAGCGATTGAGTAAGGGCTTTTGGAGAAAAAGATTTTTTAAGATTTATCCAAAAAAAGAACAAAAAAATTCATTAAAAATCTTAAAATCACTGGAGCATGACCATTTGTACAAACCTGGTAGACACCCACCCAAGGTACATCCCCACCAAGTTTTTGAAGTTAATCTGCATGACGGTTTTGGAGAAGAAGTCGAAAATGTGAATTAGCATTAGAATGCTCATCGACTTCCATAGTAATCAATAGGAAAGCTGCATTAACCGATAAGTACCCGAATTGAAAAAATCGTTAAAAATCAGGAGTCTGCAGCATTCCCACATAGTGAACAAATTTGTTTGACCCTTCTTCAAGGAACATATCCACCATGTTTCAGCTTAATCTGAGTGACGGTTCTGGAGAAGTCGAAAATAGCTAGAACACACAAAAATTCATAAAAAAATAGAAAAAAATTGCAGAGCCACCTGGTGAACAAATTAAGAACTAGGTGTCCCAGGGAGTGTTTCTGTGTGATATCAAAGTAATTGGGTGAGTGGTTTCGGAGAAGAAGATTTTTTAAGATTTGCCCAAAAAAGAACAAAAAAATTCATTAAAAATCCAAAAATCAATGGACTGTGGCCATTTGAACAAACTTGGTAGACACCTACCCAAGGCACATCCCCACCAAGTTTGAAGTGGATCTGGCTGACGGTTTCGGAGAAGAAGTCGAAAATGTAAATTGTTGACGGACGGACGGACGACGGACGGAGGACCATAAGATAAGCTCAGCTGACTGACAAGTCAGCTGAGCTAAAAAAACTGCAGCGCCACCTGGTGAACAAATTAACAACAAGGAGTCCCTAGGTGTCTTCCTGTGTGATATCAAAGCAATTGGGTATGCAGTTTCGGAGAAGAAGATTTTTTAAGATTTGTCAAAAAAAAAAAGACCAAAAAAATTCATTAAAAATCCAAAAATCACTGGAGCATGACCATTTGCACCAAACTGGTAGAAACCCACCCAAGGTACATAGCCACCAAGTTTGAAGTTAATCTGGATGACGATTTTGGAGAAGAAGTCCAAAATGTGAATTAGCATTAGAACGCCCATTGACTTCCATAGTAATCAATAGGAAAGCTGCATTGACCAACAAGTACCCGAATTGAAAAAATCGTAAAGAGTCAGGAATCCGCAGCATTCCCACATAGTGAACAACTTTGTTTGACCCTTCTACAAGGAACATATTCACTATGTTTCTGCTTAATCTGAGAGACGGTTCTGGAGAAGAAGTCGAAAACAGCTATAACACACAAAAATTCATAAAAAATTAGGAAAAAATTGCAGCGCCACCTGGTCAACAAATTAAGAACTAAGAGTCCCAGGGAGTGTTCCTGTGTGATATCAAAGCAATTGGGTGAGCAGTTTCGGAGAAGAAGATTTTTTAAGATTTACCCAAAAAAGAACAAAAAAAATTCATTAAAAATCCAAAAATCACTGGACCATGACCATTTGTACAAACTTGGTAGAGACCCACCCAAGGCACATCTCCACCAAGTTTGAAGTGAATCTGGCTGACGGTTTTTGAGAAGAAGTCAAAAATGTGAATTGTGGCAACGGACGGACGGACGACAGACGGACGGACGACGGACTCTAAAAAAACCTCAGCTGACTTGTCAGTCAGCTGAGGTAAAAATGCAAACTGTCAAGCAGTGGGGCATCAAATAAAATTGCAAAGCCTACCACAAAAACTAATGTTATAAACTTAATCATGTACGCAACTTACATTGAGTGATATTATGCTAGATATGACCAGGGATGTGGAAAGAGATGGACATACCACAGAATCAACCCTACTATACAGGGGGGTTTGGGTTGACTCTTGTGATCAATGCTCGGTGCAAGTGCTGAAACAACATTACCGGGCCTGGACACTGGCTTGAAGATCCCTACAACCAGGGATTATCACTTTCCACATCCCTGTTAGAATAAAAGATAAATCATCAGCATAATTGCTGTGCAGTACAGTAATTTCCTGAAAACCTGTTTTCTCTCAAAACAAGTTGTTCAAAACACGGTGAATACACAAAATGCATTTTTCTTAATTTTTACATTGTTGCATGTTTCTTTCAAACTTGGCATAATTTTGAAAAATTTACGTAATGCTTGACATGTTAAAATGTATGACAGGTGTACACTACCTAAAAATGGAGACCATCACTAGTTAGCAGTGGTCATAGGGTTAAATGAGTTTGTTTTTTTTTTAGATAATATTAATTTAACACCATTAGAAATGAGAGACTGATTATTCACAATTAACCCAAAATAAGGCCATGGGCCCAGACAAAATTCACCCTAGGCCCCGGTTCTGAAAGACTGTGCTGATAATCTGTATTTTCCTCTGTACTGTGTGATGAGACAATCATAAGATCAAGGCAAATTGATAGACACATGGGACAAAGCCAATGACAATGTCACACCGATTTTTAAAAAGGGATATAAATATGTGACTGGCAATTACAGACCTGTAACTTGCCTGACTTCTCAGGTATGCAAACTTACTGACTATAATTTAGATAAGTGATGGTTCAATATCTTTACTACTTTAGGATCACGACTAATAGGATGAACAACACGGGTTCCATAAAGCAAGATCTTGTCTAACAAACTTGATAAACACATCAGAGGATTGCACTGCCATGCATGATGAAGGAACGTCTTTTGATGCAATTTATTTGATCTCATTTATCATTTGTATATTGATTATAGCGAATAAGCTCAATCAATCAATCACTGTTCAGATTTGACAATAATCATTATAATGAAAATATTAGGCCTGGCCTGGGCCTATTAAAGTACAAAACCGACCGTTGACAATTCGTCACATCCAAGTATGTTGTAGAAATCGTCTTCGGGGTTCTTCTCAAATTTTAGTATTGCGTCAATTGCGTCCATAATGACCGATTGTGATACAATTAGTCAGCAAGTGCGTGTACTACAACCGACCACGACTCATCTTGTTTGTGCCAGGGCTTCCTGCTTCGTGGTGATCCCCAAAGTCTTATTTTGGCAGGGAGCATAAATTATCAATTAGTATTGTGTTTCTATAAGTAATTACAAATTACTTAATTTACATCAAATGTAATTTTTATGACAATAACATATAGTTTAGATAATATCTGTATAAGATCACATTTCAGAGTTTTAAATTTCACATATTTTAGCATGATTCACAAGGGGTGATTCCAGGATTTTATTGAAACGTTCACTCCCTGTATTCCTGACGTCATTATGCGCTCATTCACTGCGCAGTAGTCAGCGTCGACTCAATATGGCGGTCGAGTCGAAGAATAGCGAAATGACTTCCATTAAGCGGTCGTGGGACGAAACTGTGGGTCAAGAAGGTACCGGTACCCGGCCGGGTGATAGTTTGGGGTACGATGCTTACTCCAGATCGACTAAAAGAAGCAAAGACAGTACCTGTGGAGAGGCACAATGTGACAACTATCGGCATTTAAATGGGGATCTCCAGTTCATCAAACCAGGTCAGACAGCCAATCAAAACAACTGGAATGAGCATGTCATAGGTGATTCACATACAGCCGATAATAGAGGTAGGCCCATGACAGTGTCTTTGCATCGCAACATTTTTCGTGAAACTGTTCTTTTCAGCAATTGTATTCAAGGAACAACACCACTGGATGCAGGAAACCAGTTTGATGGGATGAGAGCCGCAGCCCACTTTCTGCTAAGGTCAAGGCCACCGGATGCCCCATTAAACAGAAACCCGGGCCCTCGTCCCAGCATGTTGTCAAGCTGGTCAGTGACACTGACAGTCACAGGGTCATACATTTGGAATATGTGGTATTTTTGTATGACAGGGATAGGAACATGGAACATTAATGACAAGTAAAACTTTTGGTTGTTAATCTTTGTCACACGTTTTTTTTTAAATGTTAAATTTCACGTATTTTCCATAAAATTATGAAATGGGTGCGAGATGGCCTAAACTCAAAATTCCAAGTCAAATGTCCAGGCCATTATATTTATAGTGTGTGTGTGTGTCAACAGACAAGACACACTTTTCCGTTTTTCCTAAAGTTCTTTATTTCTTTCTTCTTTACCAGTGAATTTGTCTGACACTGTTATACATAGAAACTTCAAACTTGGCACGATTGTACCTCCATACAAGGAGTTTAGCCTTTTTATGCAGAGGAATGAAGATGTTTAAAAGTATGGCTTATCATAAAAATTCCAAATGCCCCTAATTTGCATAAGCCTTATGCAAATTAGGGGCATTTGAAATTTTCAATCTTGAATATCTTCAAAAGTATAATAGATAGAGATGTCATTCCAACTTCAACTACAGGTTTATTGACCATCTAATGAATTTAAACAATAGTTGTAGCAATTTAAACTATGCCAATTTGCAGCATTTGAAAAAAAAATAAATCTTGAATATCTTCAAAACTATTATAGATGGAGATATCATTTCAACTTTTACTGGGGAGCTTTTGACCATTGTTCATGTGATGAATCTAAAAAAAAGTTTTAGCAATTTAAATTATGCTAATGAGCAGTATCGAAATTTTCAATCTTGGAATCTCTTCAAAACTAAAATAGATAGAGGTGTCATTGCAACTCCTGTCAGGGGGTTGTTGATCATTACGCACCTAATGAATTAAAAACAAAAGTTGTAGCAATTTAAAATCTGCTAAGTAGCACCATTGGAAATCTTAAACTTTGAATAACTTTAAAGCTATGATAGATGGAGATTCCATTCCAACTTCTTCTCCTATGCTATGGACAAATATGCATCTGATGATTTGGTAATGAAGGCTGTACAAATTTAAATTGTGCAAATTTAGACCATTTGAAGTTTCAAATCCTGAATATCTTCAAAGGGATGCACACAAGACAGATTTGTTCAGCTCTCTGATAGGTAATGACACCTGGTGAGAGAAATTAAAAATGAAATAGAGTCTGAAGTTAACTTCCATTTATATCTTCTATGACTGTGTAGCAGATTGATCCAGTTAAATTAAGTGAAAATGAAGCAAATTTATTTTCTGGGTGTATGTTTACATGCATTGGATCTGAACTAGAGCTGAGACTGGGTATTCCTGGTCTCAGATAGGGGTGAGGTCAGTTGCCTAGTAGCAGATCAGGTATGTTGGTGAAAGTGGAACCATAGAGGAAGGGGTGAAAGATGCAGTGTGGCTTTGAGTACAGTAATGGAAATACACAACCATAGCCCTCAGGGGACTGCAGTGCCCTCTATTTGACAGGGCTATAAACTTCTGTACTTGGAATATAATAAAATGTCTTGCACTCAAATACTAATTTGCACAAATATGGATTCAAAGATTAATATTCAGGGTTTATAAATGGAAAAGAAGTATCATTTCTAGACACAATGTACTTCTGGATGTATTTTCCAGTGATATTAGGGGTTGCACAAATATTCTTTCTAAAACTATGTCCCGACTCATGTGAAATGTTCCTTATCTGGAGTTCCACATCAAGCACATCTTGTCAATTTTCACCACCTTTAAAAATAAACTGCCACAAAGCATTTATTGTAGAGCATGGACTCGTGCTGTCAAGATTATCAGGGGCAAGTGTCAAGTCCCTGGGAAATCTCACCTATGCAGCGAACACTTTGTGGAAAGTGACTCTGAGTTGTCAAATATGACAATGTTTAGAATGGGTTTGGCAAAAAGATTACTGCTGTTGCCAGATGCCATCCCATCAGTGTTCAAGAGAGCCAATACTAGTAGGAAAGCAACAACTCTATTTCAAGATGGTGTGGCCATGGGTAATGTTGCAGGGAGAGACCTGACCGGGCACAGCCAGATTCCGCTGCCATCAGCAGCACGCTGCTCAATCTGTCTCCTCTCCCCCCCCCCCCCCCACCAATGCAGTAGTTCTTAGAATGAAACAATAGAAAGCCCTTCTCCATCCGTCAGTGTGGAGAGTGTTTGGTTTCATAATTTTCTGTTGGTCAGTTGAAGGATTCATGGAACTAGCTAAACAAGGCTGTACTCCTAAAACAAAGAACAATGATTCATCTTTTTTTAAAAATTTTTTTACAGTATTTAGAAATTAATCGTCAGCATGAATCTGATTTCACAGGTTGCATTACAGCAAAATACAAGTCTGGTAGTTCTATGACTGTTACAATGTATCACACAATTAGGATGTTACAAAGTATTACATTCTAACTTTAGGTTAGAGTGTTTAACCATTTTGATTCACTTGATGGAAAAAATGGGGAGGGGGGACATGGGCAAACAAGGTTTCATACCCATCTGTAAGGTTGAACAGTCTGTAACAGGTCCCTGGGTTGAGTTAGCTGACCACTGTAATGTGTATGTCCAATTACCACTGTATATTGCTAGGTGTTTAATCCCATAACCAGATAACACTTGTTGGCTCATCTATGCAGCTACCCAGACCAGTGGGCGGCTGGCCTTTGATCTCTTTCAGTCATCTACCACAGTTTGTGACAGTCCGTAGCCAGTTTGCAATAATCGGGTGTTAAAAAAATCATGTCATTGTATATTTGTCATTAATATGGACCAAAAAAATTGATCAGTCAGAGGAAAATGTTTACAAGTGTTACATAGTGGATACGATCTGAAATAAAGAATCATAACTTCATAAGCACATGTACTGATGTAGGCTTAAACAGCAACATAAATTAGTACCCTTCAAGGATCGTGAGGTTACTGCCAGGTTTGAATTTATTGAAAGCTGTTCTTAAATGCAAACTGACATGTAATCACCCATACAGATGGGAAGGGAAAATTAATTGTACAGGCTTTTACATATTGTAGGTGTATGCCATAGCTGATTCCATGAAGGCTAGAATTCGAAACACTGCAAGGCCAGACCCATCCTAACGCAAATTACAATTTATTGCACGTATGCTTGTTCTTGTTAAATGAAGTCAAGTAATTAGTGATGGGAAATATCTCTTTTGCAATATCATTGCCCAGGTGGCAAGTTGGGATCATCTGGCTGTCCCACGGCTGCACTCCCTGCAGTATAGTGACAGTAGGGCTCTGGGCATTTGGTTCATGTTTGTAAGCCTGAATGGTTTTTTCCTCTGCTATTACAGCTTTTCTTATTAATTTGTCTTCATCCTCATCAGACCAAGTACATGAAAAACTCAATTCAGACTCTCCCCCGAAATCACTATGCTCTGTTGTATCTGCCATGGCTCTTTACTAACTGAAGGCACTCTGGCTTATATGAAGAACACATTCACCCCAGTCAGCGGGTTGTGTTTGTGACGTCACCGACACTATCCCACATTGGGCCATGATCGGAGAAAATTCTCGTGCTTTCATGTGGCAATTGTGGTGCACTTTTGGAGATAAAAAACACAATAATTCCAAAATGAAATTTTACATTTTGGTTTTCAGATATCAGTTCTAATCACTCTAAACATCAAATTTCTAATCTATGGTACCCATTCAATCAAGATGACCTTTAGGCATTCTCTACATAAATAACTGGCCACGTGCGTGTTGACACCCCAAAACACTTGCATATTTATTTCATTTATTTGTTTTTTTTTTTTTTTTTTGAAAATTCATTGCTGGCTCATTTGTGCATACTGGGTATAAGTAATATCAGTTGTGAGCATGCCGTTTCACTGTGCTATATGGTGTACTTATGTTCCAGACCCAAGTAAACAGATACTGAATGGCCACACAGCAGACCAGCTTATAAACACCAACAGTCGACCACCAGACAACTCCAAACTGGAAACACTATCTACTGACTGCAAGAACCATATTGACAATGGTAAGGATTTGTGACGCAGGTTCTTCTTAGTCACGCACACATCAACCCACTTACATTTACTATGATAAACCTGCAGCTGTGTGTTCATGTAGACTGTAACTTCAGTTCAGGATATCTACATGTCACGTGTGCATGAAAAATAACTGCTAAGTTTCTCAGATATCACAGCATCGGAAGACCCCTGCATGAACCTTTTTTCTTTTTTCAAGAGCGCGAAATGTACTCTTTGCCACAAGACAGCTAATGGTAACTTGTGCAGAGCAGTGCCACATTTGTATTTTGATATTAATTCCCTCTGTGCATTTGCTCCAATGTTGCAACTTCTCACTGCTAACTTAGTTTGTGATTTCAAAGTGTTTGTGGACATAAATCATGCGGTAGGTGCAGAATACATGAACTGTTTATATCTCTGGACAAGTTTATTTGATTAAATAAAGTTTTCTTCAGTCACAAGTTTCAGGGCTCTGTTTTCAAGGATTTTAAAAACGGGTCAACTTCTCTTCATCAATGGTAATTTGAAAATGGCAGATTGTTTGCAAAACCATCATTCAGATTTTGCTGAAATTTGCTGGAAATGTATTTGTGGAAGATGCAGACAAGATGGTTCATTATAAAAATGAAGTCTGTCTCTGTTGTTGTCATTGGCATGTAACAGCGCGCTTGTGGGTAGGCATTTTTCATGACGTCGCGATAGCGACGTCATGAAGAAAATGCCTACCCACAACCGCGCTGTTACATGCCAATGACAACAACAGAGACATACTTCATTTTTTATATTTATATTCGTATTAACATTAATACTAGACTAGAGTTAAATTTGCATGACTATTTGTGCGTAAAAGTTTTGATAGCCACTGCGAAGGACCTTAAAAATGTTTATCAGTGGGAGGAGCTATGGGTGTGGCCAGCCGTTGTTACGTAGCAAAGCAGGCACTGGCACGTGCCATGCTGTACATGATGTTACCATCGACTGATGAAAACAAAATGTGTCCCTATTCTTTCCATGCTAACAAAAACTCCGAATGTAAATATTTGGTGCTGAAACTGTAGTTCCATAATTTTGTACTTTTTTTGTTTTTTTTTGGATTTGGGTACTTAATCAGTTATTGCAAGTATTCCTATTGGTTAAAAAGTAAGTCAACACTTATTGCAAGATGTTGTTTGCAGTATTGTAATTAAATATGCTTTCAGGTAACAAAGACAATTTGTCTGTGGCTGTTGTAAATGGCTACCACAAGGACAGTGGTGTCAGCAACAGAGACTATAGCAGTAGCGGCAGTGATACCAGCAACTCCGAGGTGAAACACCTTTCTCTTATTTTAGCATCTTGATGTACACGTAGACATTCAACCAAAGTAGTGCACATCATGCACCACAGAATCATTAGCGTTTACTAGCATTAATAATTTATGGACATTCATTACATTGCAAAAGCAGTTCACACATGATCAATAATGAAATATTTCAATAAACAATATATTATACAATATAAATGCACCTATCCTATTGATGATTAAACAAGTCAATGGGCATTCTAATGCTCATTCACATTTTTGACTTTCTCTCTGAAACCGTCATCCAGATTGACTTCAAACTTGTTGGCAATGTACCTTGGTTGGGTCTTGCAGATTTGTTCTAAAGATCATGCTTCATTGATTTTTGGATTTTTTATGAATTTCCATTTTCTTTTTGGGGGGCAAGTCTGAAAAATTGGAAGGGTATATGCAGATAGCAGCTGAGCATAGGACTGTGACAGTCCTCTTGTTGTAATATACATGTGACCTCTAAAGGTCAAAGGTCAAGGTCATCTGGTCCTTTGAAATTTTCATGTTGCCATAACTTGGTTAATTTTCCTGTGACTTGGTTCATGTCGGTCTCAAATTGTAGATATTGCAACACTGCACGTTTTCATTATTTACATGTAACCTCTTAAGGTCATAGGTCACAGTCTTTGGACTTTTTAAAGTTTCGTTTAGCCATAACGTGGTCACTTTTCATCCGGTTTCAATCATGTTGAGCTCAAGTTGTAGGTATTGCAACACTGCACATTTTTGTAACTTACATGTGACCTCTAAGGGTCAAGGTCATTTGGACTCCTAAACATTATCTTGTCATATTTACAACTTTTGAAGGCACACAGACAGATTTGCTTTGAAACAAATCTTTTTTTTTTTCTAGTTGCCTACTATTATTTTTTTCTTTTTACTTCTCTCCTCTCCCTTCCATGCAATTTTGTTATGCAATAACAGAACAGAACATTGCAATTCTTCCTTTACTGTCATTCAAAGTCCTCCAAGTTGGGGAGCTATGTAACAGATAAAATACATTTATTTTGACAGGTTACAAAATGAGCAGAGGCTTGTTGTAAACATGTTGGCCCTGTGGGCTATGTATACAGTGAGAAAATAAGATAAAAAAAAAAACCAAAATTCTACATAAAAGTAGAGGTAATATGAGAGCACACCTTGAGGTATACGTAGAAAGGAGTAGGCTTGATACTTGGGTGGTTAAATCATACATGTAAGGGATAAGAAATGAATCAAGTGTTCCACTGCTTCCAGTTCCTGGTTTTGAAAGACTCCAATGAGGGCGCCAAAGGAACTGGTTCTGGTAGTTTGTTGCAAAGAGTTGGGTCTGAGTGTGAGAAGCTTTAGTGGAACAAATTAATCTGGGGTTTAGGAGCGTAGAATAATGAGTTACTTGTTGGCCATGTAATTTGTTAAGTCAAGGCAAGACAATTCCATCATGGGCATACTTGTCCGCTGACAAGTGCCACAATCATTTACTTGTTATTGTACTGATTTTTCTCTTGTCTAGCATCAAATTTTAGTTGTCCTGTACAATAGGACATGAGAATTTTCTCGTCCTGCGTTTGGCAACTTCATTGATGTGAGTCAGTTCTGACATGTGTAAGTCAGAGCCTTGTCATGGAGAGCTTTGTGTGTTAAGACACATTTGTGAAGCTTAACATTTTCCTCAAGACTGTTCCATACCTATATGGTATGATGACAAGGTAATTTAGAGGATACGCAATGCTGACATAAATTTTTTAAAAGTTTTGTGGTAAGCAAACATAATAGTTTGTGGTGGTGTTCTGCTGGAGAACTTGTTTGTGGGTGAAATTTGCTTGCTTTGATTATGCTGGAAAGCCAGTGGCTTTTTTTTTTTTCAGCTATCTACATGCATTTATGTGTACAATAAGCTCTTATGTTGATGTGCAGAGGGAGAACAATGATAAAGGTGATGCTAATGAGGATGACGACAACTCCAGTGAAGTGAGTGACATCAGTGAGCTGTCGGGTATTAGCATTGAGGCATGGAGACCAATAGCAGGTAAGGAAAATACAACTTCACATTTTCTCCACACAACCTGGACACTGTTGGATAACTTAAAATCTCAAAATAATTCAGCAATGGGTAGAGTCCAGTGGTAGGGCCTTCAGCAGGAAACAGGATTACATGTGGTTGCATTTCGTGGTGAATCAGCACCAGGCACCAGACAGGCACAGATTTTTGTTGTTTTAATTGTCAAATGTGACTGACGGATTGCTTGATGGAATGGAGATTGACTGAAGACAGATGTTTCAATTCAAAATAAGTAATATCCATGTGTTTGAAAGCTCATCTAATGTTTTCTGATCTTAAATTTTTTTATTAGGTCTGGTTTAGTTTGGCTATGGGCCAAGGGCCTGGTTTAGTTGGGCTATGGGCCAAGGGCCTGGTTTAGTTGAGCTATGGGCCAAGGGCCTGGTTAAGTTATGCTATGGGCCAAGGGCCTGGTTTAGTTGAGCTATGGGCCAAGGGCCTGGTTAAGTTGCGCTATGGGCCAAGAGCCTGCAAGGAAATGGTTGATTGATTCAATATGTCAGGTCAGAAATATTTTTTTAAGTTGTTTGTTCATAAGAATGTCCCACCCTATGTGCATCATTAAACTACACATAAAACTTCCAGTAGTTGATAAACCAGCAGAAATGTAATCTTTCACTTAAGGTAAGCAAACTGGAGGAGAAACTGTCATATTAGAGTGAGAGATTTGAACGGAAATACCTCAAAAAGTCTGACATTCTGTAAATACATTGCCCAAACCATTAGCCAAGTTGTGTACTCTTCATGTCTATTATTGTATCCACTTCCCTCTAAAATATAAAACTGAAACAATGAAGAATTTCATTTTTATTTTGACTTGAACATGTTTAGCACACAATCTTTTTAAAAGGCCACATACATGTAAACCTTAAAGATAATAACACATGTTGGGCCAATACCAATCAGGGCATGTTTTGGACCTGTGTGTTATAGCTTGTACAGGCAGCAAATGCAAGGTAAGAGAACTTGCCTAATATTGTTCGAGACAAGTGAAAAGTAATGCAGGACAAGTAAACTCTAAGACAATTTACATGTTAAAGGTAAGAGCACTTGTCTTTGACCAAGTAGATAGTGCAGGGAGTCTTGTTACTTGTGCTTGACCAAGTATTAGTAATCAAACAGTGAAGGGAGTTTTGTTACTTGTACTTGACCAAGTAAACAGTGAAGAGAGTTTTGTTACTTGTCTTTGACCAAGTAGACAGTGAAAGTTTTTGTTGTTGCCCTGCACATGTTTGTACTTGACTGTCAGTGCCACATTCAGGTACTTACTGACCCATGGGCCACATTGTGCTTGACAGGTCCAATATCATGGGTGCAGCAACAGATGATGATGGGCACTGATCCAAGGCGGGTTCTCAAACAATTGGTACCACAAGATGTGGAAATCCCCATGGAGCTTGATGACTTCACTCTGTGGAAACTGGTCATAAACGTCCTGTCAGAGCCACCCAAGCGCAAGAAGTTGGGCCATGTTAATACGTTGGAGGATGTGATACAGCTGATCAAGACGGCTAACAATGTGGTTGTGCTGACAGGAGCAGGGGTAAGCTGTCAGCTCGGCATTATTGCACTTCTCTCATAAAGTGATGTGCAACTAAACCAAACACATTTCTTTTTGTCTCTGTGTGTCCAGTATTTATACTTGTATTCTTGTCAGACTAACATACAGTTAAGCCCGTCTAAAACTTAACAGCCAAATGTATTTTTTGTGTTGCAAAATGTTGTGCTGGGGTTTGTAAAGGTTGTAAAAGGTTTGCAAAAGGTCGACAAAGGGTTTCAAATGGTTGAAATGGTTGTTAACCATTAGAGAAAGGTTTTAAAGTGTTTAAAAAGGTTTAATGCAATAACAGGAAATGGTTTTGAAATGGTATGGAAAGTGTTTGAGAAAGGTTTGCCTTTCACTGAAATGGTTGGAAAAAGGTAGCTAAAGGTTGATGCGTTTGGTGACTGTTAAGTTTAAGGTGCCAGGATGGTTTGGTCTATGACAGCTGTGCCGAAAAAACATCATAAAATGACTTTTGTTCTCTATCTGAAAGATAAACATGTTGTTTCAAAAAACTTAGTCGGCACTAAAGGCTACATATTTTACTTCTCCAAGGGTACCTGAACTTTGGGTAAACTGACCTGGAAACTGGACAGCAATATTAATCATGTGATTTGTGACGCACTTTTTGGTGGTCACTTTCAGTGAAACTTGAATCTTGATACAAAAAAAACCCTCGCACATTCAATCTGCCATGTTGCTTGTTGCACAAATAATTAAATAATTAAGACTTGTGAAGCCTCCTTGGGCTAACACTACATCGCACGCTGACAGTATACAGCCTGGTCCAGATGGAACGATCTCAGAGTATAAAGCCTTTTTTTGAAACAGCGTGTTGTCAGGGCCATGGCCAGGTGACTGTGTAATCGCTTTACATCTTCCCTTTGATCCTTGGAAGCGGCATGTGAAACCACAGCGCTGAAACCAACATTGTGCCTGGCTTTACAAAATTTGAGATGAAAAACTTGACTTTTATACCACAAGACAACAATGCTTCTTTGCAAGAATACATCAAAGTTGAAGGTTCATATTCACTTCACTCATACTGAAAAGTTCAATCGGAGGGAATGAGTTATTTTCACACGACAGTCCTTTGTTTGTAAAAATCAGAGCCATGACCTTTGAAATCGATTTTCTTGGAAGTCAATTTTCACAAGATCAATCAAATTTTAAAATGACGTCAATCAAACACGGATAGATATATCATCTCAAAATAAACAGTTAAAGCAAGATAAATGTCTAACTTCGGAACCGCTTTTTTTATTTGGCCTTTCAACTCTTCATTCTGTGACTTTTGGAGCTCAAAAAATGAAGAAACTGTAAAACATCATGGTACCAACTTCAAAATTCTATAAAATTTTATAAAATCAATTTTACCTCTAGACAAAAATTCCTTTCCTGTTGAGTGGCCTCTATTATCGCTTCAGGATGTTTGTGGATCTTAAAATTGAATATTGTGCGAACGAGCTGAAATAATCTTGTGAATCTATACCCACTCACAAAATAGTGTAAAAGGTCTAAAAAAAGTCTCTAAATTGTTTTTACAAATGTAGACAGTCATATGATTATGAAAATATATAGTTTTATGTGTGAAATGATCAATTTATATGAGCTGGACGGGGTCAAAATCGGCAGAGTCTGCAATGGGCCTGAAACCGTCCTGGCACCTTAAAAACTGTATATGCATTTATTAACCACCAACCTGCAATCCTAGATTCCTTAACATGGAAATGGGCTACTCTGGTGTCACACTAATGGCCCACTCAGGTGTCACACCAATGGGCTGCTCAGGTGTCATACCAATGGGCATGCTCAGCTGTCATACCAATGGGCTGCTCAGCTGTCACACCAATGGGCTGCTCCGGTGTCATACCAATGGGCATGCTCAGGTGCCATACCAATGGGCTGCTCAGCTGTCACACCAATGGGCTGCTCAGCTGTCACACCAATGGGCTGCTCAGGTATCACACCAATGGCCCACTCGGGTGTCACACCAATGGCCCACTCGGGTGTCACACCAATGGGCTGATCTGGTGTCACACCAATTGCTGAGTCTGACTCATCATTATGTGTTCAAATTCAGGTTTCTGTGTCGTGTGGGATCCCAGACTTCCGGTCCAGAGATGGAATATATGCCCGTCTGTCTGTAGAGTACCCTGATCTCCCAGACCCACAGGCAATGTTTGATATCAACTTCTTCCAGAAGGATCCCAGGCCATTCTTTAAGTTTGCAAAGGTATGTCAACATGAACAGATGAGAGGCCCATGCTGTCAGAATAGTCAGGTTGTATGCACCACTTACGCTTATGTAAACATCCTCTATATTCTAAAGAGAAAAAAACCTAAAACAACAAAAAAACTGAGAGGTTCTATGCAAATAATCTTGATTGCAGTTGGATGGCATTAGTTCACTCACAAAGTAGAGATCATGTCATATTGCAAATTAATATGCTCTTGCAAGACCCAAAAGTGTGAACTGTACAAGTATTGAAGGCAGTTGCATGGTCTGGTGGGATGTTAACAAACACATTGCTTAGTGTCCTTTAGTGCATCCAAAGCACTGCACAGTTTTCCATTAGTGCTTGCAATTTACTGGTAGTTTTCAGTGAATGGTACAGAATAGGACTTTGCTGTTAGAATATTGGACTTGATAGTGTTCAGATGGTACATGGGCCTACAGATTTAGGTTAAGTTTTTCTTTCTATTAAATAACATGGCTATATATGATGCATCTTGTTGCAGGAGATCTACCCTGGCCAGTTCAAACCTTCCACCAGTCACAAGTTTATTCGCCTGCTGGAGGACCACAACAAACTGCTAAGAAACTACACCCAGAACATAGACACTCTGGAGCAGGTGGCTGGAATACGTCACGTCATCCAGTGTCATGGTAGGTGATGGGGGGGGGGGGTAAAACAGGCAGCCTGTAACTGAAGTACTTGTGTTACCGTGGTAGTTGCTAGGGTTAATGGAAAACATAAAAAAACAGTTTAATTCATATACCCATCTGTCTATGCTGTTAGTATTATTATTCTGTTAGACAGCTCTATCCCTATGCTTATCTGTCTATGCTGTGGGAATTATTATTCTCTCGAACCAGTCAATTCCTGTACCCATCTGACTATGCGATGAGTATTAGTTGTGTATGTTAATCCCGTCCTGCTCAAATTACTGCAAAGCACCTGGATGTAAACTGTCTTCTGCCTCAATCTTTTTACATACAATTCTCACCAACATAATAATCTTCTTTTTTTTTTCCAAGAATTGTAGATGATACCATTAATGATAGTGTGCCCCAGGTCAACAGCTTTCATTGGTATTGAGTGGACGCAATGCACCCAACCCTCACCAAGGAAAGCTGTTGGTTCAATCTTATGTTAACATGGAAAGAGTCATTGACAGCCTTTTTCCCCAGGTGAACATGAGAAATAGACTCTGTTGCTGTGCTAAAATAAAAAAATGTCAGGGATTCAGTATTTGTGAATTACAAATTTTAATGCGAAACTTGTCTGCAAATGTTGTTTCCCTGATGTAAAAAACAGAGTGTGGCATCAGGGGAAATCTTGGTGCCTGGGGCTAAAGAAATTCTCAACTAGCAAAATAAAACTGAATTTGTAAAAGATAACTCACAACAGTCTCAAATTGCTACAAAACTTTCACAGAAGTAGTGTCTTTCTCTTAAAAACTTGTAGGACCTAACTTTGAAGCAAGCCCTATTATCCAGATCAAGCATATGTTAAGATACAAATGGAAATTCCAAGGAGATGTGACTATTTACATGTTGCAAGTACTGCGTGACCAGCTACCAGCTACTGCCGTGTGACAAATGTTTGTAGGAATGAAGCCACGATAAATGTATATGATGTATGTGGAGGGGAAAAAATAAGGTGACTTCAATAAGATATTAGCTGAAATTAGAATCATTCACCTAATTACCAGTGTTTCACTGGTCCTGTAAAACATTATTTGGTGCAGGAGCCTGGTAAACTGAATAAAGCTGAGGCATTGGATGTAAGCTTGAAATTATACTTTTTTCATTCTAGATTTTGCATTACATTAGATTGCTTTGTAAAGATAAAGCAGATTCACCTGTTTTTGGGGGTCCTTTTCAAGTTTTTGGAATGTTGAGCAGTCACTTCCCTGCATAGACTGCATGCATATATGTATAGTTATGTGTGCATATTTTTATTTCCAGGTTCGTTTGCCACAGCTCGTTGTCGAGCATGCCAGCACAAAGTAGATGCAGATTTGATCAAGGCTGACATCATGAACCAGGTAATAAGAGCACCTGTCATAACGTAGCTACATCCACAACCTTGTCCCCACAGTATTAGATTGTCATAACTGCTTCAACTGTTCAATTGACTTATAATATCACAAAGGTGCAACTGTTTTTGTTCTGAATTATGTATGCAATTGCCAATGTGATTTATATCTGTGTGAAAACTTTGAAATTTTATATTAGAAATTTCAGCATTTATGTTACGGTGTCACTGGCAAAATCTAGGCTCTGGTACATTGTATATGTGGAACTTATCTCAAAATTCAAAAGCTGGAGGTTTGGTTCCATGTCATGATGTTTAGGGTGTGAGGCTTTAGTTTTAATCTTGTTACCATTATTTGAAATGCATGCAGTTCTGTACTGGAAAAGAGGTGTAATTTTGAGACCCATGTACAAACATTTGTGCCAGGTGTGGTGGATGACAAGACAATGGTAAACCCAGTGAAACTGTGGTTGCTGCATAGATGACTAGGTGCATCTTGAAACTTACATTTGTATCTTTTCAGGTGATTCCTCGTTGTCCACATTGTGGCCCTGAGGTGGAGAACGGTATTATGAAACCAGACATTGTGTTTTTTGGTGAAAGTTTGCCTGCTGAGTTCCACCGACAGATTGACATAGACAAAGATGTGTGTGACTTGCTTATTGTCATTGGATCATCTCTAAAAGTCCGACCAGTAGCCCTTATACCCAGTAAGTTTTGAAGTCCTAGTGCAAAAGATTTTAATCTAGTGCACAGGAGATGCTGCATTAAACAAGCTACAGATAAAAATACTATTAGTTATGTAAGGGATGGTGCAACATTTTCATCATTTTTGAATTAGTACTTACAGTACGCGAGGGGGGAGAGGGTCAAAAGGGTCTGGACAATTTCACAGATTTTGAAAATGGTCAATTTTGGCCCGTTTTGTGCAGTTTTGCTGTGATTTTTTTTGGAAAATCATCATTTTTAAAGTATCAATTTGGGGAAAGGGAGGGGAGGTCATGAAATTTAGTACCCGAAGTAGTAATTCAGAAATGATGACACTGTTGAACCATCCCTAATGTTACCTGTTAACCACCATTGCCTAGACCTCCATGTCTGGGCTATAATGCCCGACACAATTGAGTTGGGACTCCATTGTTCTGAAGACCTGATAGTCCCAGAGCACCTCCACTTGGCGTGTGTGGAAAGGTGGGTGTGTGGGGGGGAGCAACATCCCAACTTCCCGTGCGCATGGGCCCCTACTCTTCCTTCCTCCTCGGGCACCATTTCTGGCTTGCTGTAAAGAGTTGAGAACTCCTTTGATTTTTTATCTGGGAAGAACTGTTTTACTGCCGTGCGCACTACCTCTACTGCAGAATTTATTTTCTAAGCTCTCCTAGTTTCTTCCAAGATAGGGACAGCTTATAGTTGACCTGCCAATCCCTGAGAGAATTGTGGAATTCAGTCAGGCAGTCACTGTGTGACAGCGTGCTGTGGGTTTGGAACCTGAAGGCCGGATGGCGTAGAGCCTTTGTCCCACGCAAGGCATGTCCCACCACATAAACTGGTTGCAGCTGGAGGCGATGCGCCTAGTGCTCCTTCACTTCCAGGACCTAGTGGAGCACAAACACATTCTCATTATGTGTGACAACAGGACCCTAATGGCCTACCGCAACCAGCAGGACGGGGCGTGCTCTCGGAAGTTGCCAGAGTTAGCAGGACACATAACCCAATGGTAACAGGCCTACAAAATGGACCTTATTGAACTTAAGGGTCCCTAATGCAACTTTCAGCAGTCATCTTGGATCATCAGCTGAAACCCTGATGCTTATTTAACATGCTAGGACTGGTCAAAAGTAATCTCAGATATGTGATTTGTGTTGCTAATGATTATTTAAAACACATCCAGAACTTTCATGAACATTGACCATTATTGGTCCTGTAGGGGCTAGCGTTCTGTGAAGTTCAATAAGGCCACAAAATGTCCTGGCTAACCAACTGTCGAGAGGAGGTCAGCTGGTAGGGGCGGAGTGTTCGCTCCACCCATGGGTCGTTCAGGCCATGTAGACCAGATGGGGTAGCCCACACATGGATCCATTCATAACAAGTACAAACACAAAACTTGTGGTCTAGAGCTGGAAGAAGTGGGATCCATGCTCTGATGCATGACGGAATCTAATGGTCACTTTACCACTCCTAGGAGACCATGGGACCTCACTTGGACTTCCTTGCAACAAACCAAGTGGTTTTAGATCCATGTACTTTCCGTTTCAGGGTTTTACTGTCCGTGAAACCTAAGTAACTAATACCTAAAATTGTTAGTAATTTCAGTATTAGTAAAGATACTTACCTCTTGACCACCGGAGAAGCCCATCCGACCTCCCTGCTTCCTTCCAACAGGTGACGTCCACTGAGATATCACAAGGAGGAAACAGGAGTAGGGGGCACATGCACACCGGAAGTTGCTTCTTTGCTTCCACAGAAACCATATGGTGGTACACCGGGACTGTCAAGTCTTCAGAACAATCAAGTCCTAACCCACTTGTGTTGGGCGTTGTGGCCCAGACACTGAGGTCTAGGCAATGGTGGTCAAGACACATGTATGCTCGGTAATACTGAAATTATTGAAAACTTCACGTTTCCTGCAGACACCAGAACGCTGTCTGGTGTTGCTTTGAGTACACGGAGTACAGGAGGGTACTGTCTCCTGCATCGTCCAATTCTGCTCCTTCCTGTTCCACTCAGTCCATATTTTACCTGTACCACCCTGCAGTAGGTAGTGCAGAGTGGCAGCTGTGTGGCAGCAGAGTGGCAGCTGTATGGCAGCTGTGTGCCAGACAGCGGAATGGTTTGCCACTTACAGCCACTGTGTGCTGCCAGTGCTGCTAGGTGCTGCCAAAACTGGTCTTTCTCCGCCAAAAACATTTGCTAGTGCAGTATACATAAAGAAGCATATATTTTTTTAAAATTTCATGAAAAAGAAAAAATGCCGCATGCTACAGTGGTGATTAGAACTAGCTTCCCTCTCGCGCATCATCCCGCGATTAAATTCACTTGAAGTGCGCTTCAGATGCACTCTAGTTGTGCTTGAAGCCAATTCAAAGCACAAGCACAAGAAGCGCATTTAAAACATTGCTCAAATTTTCCTATTTAAACAGAACAAAATGGTGCACATGTAGAAATGTGACTGTGTCATATTTGTGCATAAAACACCAGATGCGTTTATGTGAGATGGGTGAACAGTCGTAATTAAACGAGAATAACTGCAACGAAGGTTGATACGCAACAGATAATATACTGTTATGCAACAGGCTGGGAAAGTTGTAAAGTCAAGTAATGCTTTTCAAATCTTACTGCCTGCTTATTTTACAAGTAGTGGTTGGATTTATTAAAGGCAAAGCTGACAATGTTTGGCAAAAACAAAGCTTCCGATGTGCAAATGGAGTCACAGGACACTGCCTTTACTTGATCGCCATCGGTACCAAACCTGGCAAATGTACAGTGAATATCCTTCCGTAGGCTTAGGTCTTGCAATTGAATCAGAAATCTTCAGAACTATTGAAGTCCTAATCTTATGGATATATCGAAGTTTTTACACTTCAGAACTATTGAAGTCCTAATCTTACGGATAATATTATTATATCGAAGTTTTTACACAGCATCAAACAGCCACGTTTTCTGCCTTTATTATGCTCTGTTAAAGGCAGGCATCCATGCTTTTATCAAATCCATGTTGTTGAGACCTGGGCAGAAGTCCCGGGAAATGTGATGGTCTGGCCCAACTTCACGCTCTTATTGCCTTGGTCCATGTGACTAATCTTTCCAAGTCATTTATTAGATTTATAGTAAAATCATGAAAACCACCAGCTGAGGTAGGCAGTTTTGAATCATTCCCTTCATATCGCGATACCAACATATATTGCAACTAAAAAGCAGGATGGAGAATTTGTTTGGTGAAATAACTGATCGTGCTAAGAAGACCATCGATCAACATTAGTATTACGCTGTTTACAGTTTAGAATACATAATCCAGCACATTCAGTGAATTTGAGTCTTCCTGCGGCTCATGTCCATGTGTTTTGTTCACTATGTGCCTTTCCTCTTTAGTAGAACTTGTGTGGATTGTTTCTTCGTCAAAATTTAGTAATGGATAGTAATAATAAACTTCTTGTGTCACATTTATCTCGCCCGTTTTCAAGAGTTAATAGGAGATCAGCATCCATGTTTGTTTGTTCTTTTCACTGCATTGCTTGGCAGTTATCAGAAACGAATTAATTTTTAGCTGTCGTCAGCAGCCCATGGTGCTTTTCCGAAGTATTCAGATACCATATTTGAATCCATAACTTTGAATGAGTTTCCAAATATGGATATTATCCTCAAGTTTGACTGATTTTTACAGCGGGAAATATCATAGCACATCAAATTTAGCCAATCTGAGGAGAGTATCCCAAAATAAAATAGGCTTTTGGACTTTCCCATAGTACCAAACATTCCAGACAATTGTAAACAAACCTGTTGGTATGGAAACTTGCATTTTTTCCTGCAAATTTCAACAGTTTTATTTGCCAGAAAGGACTGTTAATGATTTTTCATACTGCATGGACAAATAAATGAAATGTCCCTGCGGAAAACTACGACACTGAATTAGTCGTACTACCCACATTGTACATGCGGACACCTGTTCCAAGTGCTTGGAGTAGCCAAAATAGTCAATTGCTACTAAAATTTCAAAATAGCTAATAAAAGTAGCAAATGGCCACTAAAATTTCCCCCAAATTCTTTATTTTCATGCAGAAATTCCACAGATTTCAAGTCTGTGTAGGTCTTTCCTAGAAAAAATGAAATTTTGGCTGCTAATTTTAAAATCCTAGGGCTAACCTATGAAGATTAGAGTGGACAGAAAGGCATTGTTACAGCAAAAATACAAATGAATAGTTCTGTCTGTGGTAGGCGTCTTCCCAGTGCTCATTGATGGTTCGTGCTGTTTCCATTATGTCACGTTTAAACTTAGTGAGGATCTGAAGCGTACTAGATTGAAAGCACTTGGACATTGCGACAAATGCGCAACCGTGAACAGAACAGGAACAAGCATCACAACGGAATTGATCGATATGCATATAAGTGTGCTGGAAAAGAGATAAAACAACAACGTAGAAAAGTGACACTTGAAATTTAGCAATATTTACACTTGAAGCACGTTTCAAGCACATTCAAAGTGCAACATTCAATCACATTTTTCTGTGTTGGGCAGGGAAGTTAGTTCTAATCACCATTGTACCTTATGCATGGGTCATAAGCAACCTGCAGCTGGAAGTCACGGGAAGGTATGCAATTAAAGGGAAGTCGTTGTACCTTAGATACCTTGAAAGTACATGTTTGTAGCTGAGCTGTTGTTGCAGCATGGATGCCAGTGTGATGTGTATGTAGTCGTGTTCATTGTTATGACCCAGTTAGGTGAGGTTTTGCCTAAACCCATTAACTTGTTTTATAGTGTTATTCTCTCTCTCTCTCTCTCTCTCTCTCTCTCTCTCTCTCTCTCTCTCTCTCTCTCTCTCTCTCTCTCTCTCTCTCTCTCTCTCTCTCTCTCTCTCTCTCTCTCTCTCTCTCTCTCTCTCTCTCTCTCTCTCTCTCTCTCTCTCTCTCTCTCTCTCTCTCTCTCTCTCTCTCTGCACTATAACAATTTTTTGTAGGCACAGTAATTTTTGTTTGCCTCTGGGGATCCTAGATTATTGAAAATCTATTTGCATGTGAAGCACCAAAGAAAACTTATGTAGTGTTAAGAGACAACCTACAAATTTCTGTGTGGTAAAAGTGCAAACCCATTACTGAAAGTTGACAATGATGTTCTTAATATTTTTGCGTGCAGATTCACTGCCTGCCAGTATTCCACAAGTATTGATCAACAGAGAGCCACTAAAGCATCTCAACTTTGATGTGGAACTGCTGGGAGATTGTGATGTCATTCTCAATGAGCTGTGTCATCGACTGGGACAGGAATGGAAGTCTATCTGCACAAAGCCACAGACCAGTTACCAGATGACCAAGGATGAACTGTCCACCCCACCCCTGTCCAGTCCTAGTGTGCAGCACAGTCCCATGTCCCTACAACCTATGTCGGATGACAACAGTCGCATGTCCCTGGTGCAAGATGGTGACATGGCAAACCAGGGGACCACAATTCAAGACATGCAATGTATGCCAGACAGGACTGAGGAAACCGGTTCCTTGGAGGACCCAGTGGGTAGATCTGAATGTCTACCAAACAGGACTGCATGTACGCAGACGCCCAGGAGTAGCATGGACAGTGACAGTGGCAGACAGGACTGCACACATACTGAGGGCACAAAGCCCAGCATATCTCTAGATCAAACGGCATCAGACTCTACACCGCTGGCCTGTGAGCCAGAGAAAACAGACGATTTGTCTTTTGACATGGTAGAAAGAGGACACTCGCCCGAGGACTTGGAAGTTTTACGTGCATGTTGGCAACCTAGAAAGAAACGTACACTGGCTGCAAGGCTTAGGGGTAAGTGGCGTCTTAATTTATGTTGTGCTATTGAAGGTAAAACCCTGTCTTAGTGAAAAGACAGGGTTTGCCTCTGCCAGATCAAGGTGGTCTCATGACTGACCTGTGGTCTTACATTGCAGGGAGATTAATCAACAAATTCAAGCCCAATGTCATGAAAAGGCCATGTTAGAACCTAACACAGTCTTCCACAGGAAATAGTCTACAGAGCAGTTGACACTGTAATCAGCTTCCAAATGGATGCCTTGCTCATGGGTGAGGGTCCCTTATTGCAAACACTTGTGCTGTGAATGAAACAGAAACTGGGCCAACTAAACGTAATGTCAAAAGAAACAGGGCTGATTCAGCTTTGGAGGTGTTTTTCTCATGGTCTGGTGATTTATCATGCACTTTCAGTCTATCGGTAGACTTCACAAGCATTCCCTGCCATTTGCTAGTTGTGATGAGCTAGTGGATTGAGACATCTGTTTCCCATGTCAGACATTTCACAGATATATCCCATCAAAATATAAGGCAGGTGTGGCCTTTATGTAAAGTTCATTATGGTCTGGCTTGTGAGATAACTTTAGCAGTTCTCGTACTTAGACATTCAGCAGAATCACAGGTAAGCTTCCCATAGCTATACTACAGGTATGTAATTGCATATAGCTTGGCTGAGCCTTACTTGTGAGGTTACTGTGGCTAGCTTTGTGCAGATGAGTAATCCACAGCAATGCTGGAATGTTTGAGGTGTGTTTGAGAGGGAGAGCACACATATCAATGGTGAAGCATGATTTTGTAGGGTGCTTGCGTGATACGTGCCTTGTCCTGAATTCAGTCAAAAAGAATTTAAGGCTATCCTTCTGACACTGGCCAGAACCAGCTGATGGTCAAAAGATTGTCTTCTGCATACATTATTGGGATTTTTGTTGTCGATTATGAAAAATTAATTGAATGCAAACTGTAGACCAGACTTACCAAGCTAGCATGGCACTGGTCAGCAGCTATTGTGGATGCTGCACTGTCCAGCACAAGAAAGTTCTCGTCACATTCCAAAGGCTCAATATATATTTATCTCCGGATGGTGAAAAATAAAGGAATTTCATTGGTGAGTCGGCCCTTGCATGTGTTCCCGTAGAGCTGGCTTCACCAGGGTCTATTTTCTGTAGCCCCGGGAGTACCCAGGGGAATTCCTTGTGACTTAATTTTAGAGCCTCATTTTACGCTCAACCCAGATGACTTTTGAGATGGGCATTGTTCGGGAAAAAGTTTGCTTGTGAAGGACAAAAGACCAAAAAACTGCAAAATTCAGCGATTTGCTTCATTTACGGATGGTGAAATATTAACAAAAAGAAAATATGTAATGCCAGACAGTAGTATATGTGCAAACCAGTACCCAGCAAGGAACTTGAGGCAGTTTTTGGTTGAAAATGGCACACATAAAGGATTTGAAGAGATGGACACAGTGGAATTGGGTACTTCACTGGGACGATATTACCTTTTTGGCCAGAACTTTGGAAGGAGAACTTTATAAAGCATCATCTTTGGACAATTTCCGGCATTCTATCAATTGTTATCTTTGGAGCCCACCCATAAATCGTGATAATGACGTAATGAAAGACTCTAAGTTTAGGAGTTCAAATGTCAATTTTAAAGCAGCGTTTGGTGAACTAAAACAACAAGGCAAGGGCCAAGTTGAGCATTACCCTGGCATGACAAACCTTTAGAATCCCAATGTAATTCCTTTATTTTTCACCATCTGCAAATAAAATCATCACACTGGGGTTGAGCCGGCGATACGGCAATATGGATCACCCTGATGAAACTGTAGACCCTGAAGCCAAACCATCCAAGGAAAATGTAGGCCCCTCAGCCTTTGCCTTCAGGGCCTGCATTTTCCTTGGATGGTTCGGCTTCAGGGTCTACACTTTCATCCAGGTTCTCTATATTGCCTTATTACCGGCTCAACCCCAGTGTAACTGATAGTGTTGCATGTTCTGAGATGCATTCAAGAACCTGATCTATGCTGTCATATTGTGCTGCCCTCTATGATGGGTCACTGCATACATAGGCCTGAAGTTTTTCCCAAAGACCTGTATGTTTATCTGATGGCTGTGTCTGTGCTGCCCTCTGGTTGCTTGTCAATAACCTCAGTGCCAAGCAGTGAATTGAGTGTGAAAATGAATAATGTGTTATGAAATGCTTGGTGTTACCCAGCACAAAGTGATGTTACAGAGATTTCCTGCTCTATGGATCCACTTTCTGAAAACAAAGCCATAGCTCCTTTGACAACGACTTCATGTTTGGCATGATTTCTCAGTTTCTGTACACACCAACAAGCTGTAACTCACCAGTTTATTCCAAAACTATTTTCTGCAGGTATATCACACAGATAATCCATTGAAATCCACATATATCCACAGCAACACGCCTATAATTGTCACATATGTCCCACAAAATCTATTTGAGGCAAAAAGTCCAACATTCCCATCTTGAATCGAGTTCGTTCTGTGACATTAGCCATATGACAGCTGTTCTCAATTGTCAATCAGACCATATTCTTTGATCCTCTTGCGTGTTTATCCTGTGTTCATTTCCACAAATCATGAAACCCGACCAACCTTGATTCCGTCAGTGCGTCTCCTATTGATCAAAGTTGTTTTGGGGCCATACTTTTGACCGGACACAGACTGGCAGCCCAGCTGTGCTCTGATTGGCTGAAAGTTAGTGTAACCAATCAGAGAGCAGCTGGGCCACCAGTCTGTGTCCGGTCAAAAGTATGGCCGCTTAAAAACTTTGATGCATTTGAGAAGCACTGGTAGAATAAATACACCTGAGGTCAATGAAATAGTCAAAATTGAGGTTAGAGAAGTGCTAACTCAATATTTGCTATTTTGAGAGGCTGTGGCCCAATACCGTCTATCCCAGTTGCCTTGGTAAAACTCACTTGAGATGATTTTTTTTAGATGTAATGGGGGTCATGTGGTATTTCAAATTTAATGCACGTTGTGGTTCCAGACTAAAATTGTCCCGACTTGTAAAGGCACATGCCAATGATTCCCCAATACTCAAGAAAAGCTTGTTGAATGTGGATGCAATAACTTTGGGGTCGGCGGTCATGCAACCATTTACTTTAATTGTATTTGTTTGTGCACATTGTTTTGACAGGAAAATTTGTTTGAGTGATTTCCACAAATTTTTGGGATTAGGTAAGTTCTCTTGAATTGAACTTTCCAAAATTTATAGGATATATAGACCATGTCCATTGCCAGAATGTTATCTAATATTAGTGACCTTGACCAATTTTTGTGAGGTCATGTGTGTAAAGTTAAAAAAGGTGATTGTGTAATGGCAGGGTCTGTCTTGGACATCAATGGCAAAGAGAATTTGACCTTCCAGATCAAAATTGAACTTGATTGCATTATACATAAAACTGTCCTTGGTGACCTACTTTTTGGGTCACTGTGACCCATTAAATATAGAGTTTGGCGCTTGTCCAAGTTTACTGTTTTCCGTCAATAATTTGAAAAGTTGTTACATGATTTCAACATACAGACTACGTGGAAAGCTGGGTGTAGGGTGCATATTTGAACAGTACAATTGCCTCATCCGAGTTGAAGGTCAAGGTCAAATGGCCAGTTTGAATATAGCAATATGAAAACCAGGCTAGGGCCTGACGGCTAGGGAGCCTGAACTGAAAGTGTTTTTTCAGTAGAAAGTATGAGATATTCAGTGATCTCTGCAGCTTTTCATAAAGGCAGGGCAATTACATCTAGAAAGGGCATTTTTTAATGTGGTAAGGACCAAAAAGGGCACCTCAAAGGTCAACTTCTACAAAAAGGGCATAGTTTTGATGCAAAACCCAGAAAGTTCTTAACAGTTGTATCCATGTTAAGGTAAAGAATTTTTATGAGTTCAGCTTACAAATTATATCACTAAAAATTAGGGAAAATATGACAAATATGCCATAGTTTATCAAGGCATGGTGTATAGACCCGGTGTATAGGTCAGAAAAAAAAGGGCAGGGAGCAAAATAAAAAGGCAGGGAGCAAAGAAAAAGGGCAGGGAGCAAAAGAAAAAGGCAGGGTAAATCTCCCCTCTATTTTGAGCTGCAGAGAACACTGGATATTAGTTCGACGCATTTCGCCCTTCTCTGGGCTCATCAGGAACTGAAAATACCAGTAGCAGAAACACATCACGTTTCCGTACGTAATGTCATAGGAAATGTAAAAAAAACAAAAAAAAAAAAACAGTTTGAATATATGGGTCATTTCGTAAATGCTCTGCACCCCACAATTTTTTAGATAGGCCCATATAACATTTATGACTTTTAAAGTTATAAAATTATTTGTCAACATCAATTTTGGTGGCACCTCCTATAGTATTATGTAATATACAGGTCAAATTTGAAAATATTTTGATCGCAATACCGTCCACAGTTCTCAAGGTAGCCCAATATAACCTTCAGGACTTACAGGGTGTATAAAAATCCAGGTTCTTTTCGCTATTGGTGGCGGCACCTACAATATTATGCAATGTAGGGGTCAAAATATGAAAATCTTTTGAACACTCTAGCATCTGTAATTTTTGCCAGATCTTCACCAAATTTGATGGGATTGTGGGGCAGGTCAAAGTCTAAGTTGCTAGTGATACTAGTCGCGCCACCTATAATTTGACAGAAATGCGTGTTTTAAGATATAAAATTCCATATCTTGAAAAGTAATTGGACTAGACTTGCCAAATTTATAGGATATATGGGCAATGTCCAAAGCTAGAATTTTGTGTAATATCAGTGACTTTGACGTATTTTGACTTTGCTATTCTGTCCCAAGGTCATCGAGGACATACAGTTAAGGACTCACTCATTGTTGTCTGGGCACATGCAACAATACCCATCAAAGGAATTGCACAAATAAGCTATGATTACATGTGGAGCGAAGTGCCATCTAGTGGTCAAAAGGACACTAAAATCACATTAGCTCCATATGTTGAAGAAGCCACTTGAAGACTTGCAACTTTGAAATGAACGGGTGCAATATAGCCACGGTGCCAGCAGAGCATGAAGCCCATGAGTCTCTATTGATTGCTTGATTGATTGGAAAAAAAGTTCGCAAGAACTCTTCAGGCAATTGCTTTGATGTTGTATACAGGGTAACTTAAGATTACTTGGGCTACCATGTGGCACTGGGAGTTTTTCTATTTTTTAAAGTTTATTTTTCTGTGTTTAGGCTATTTTCAAAATGGCCAACACATTTGTTTTAAGAGTAAATATAATGCAAATTTACAAAAAAAATGATGGCGATATGTAATTGGTTAGTGAAGCTGGACATCAAACTTTGGCAGGATCATGTGTCAGTAAGAGCTACTACAGCAGCAATACACTGCAGGTGTGTCAGTAAGAGCTATTACAGCAGCAATACACTGCAGGTGTGGCTGTATGAGCTACTTCAGCAGCTATACACTGCAGGTGTGTCAGTAAGAGCTATTACAGCAGCAATACACTGCAGGTGTGGCAGTAAGAGCTACCACAGCAGCAATACACTGCAGGTGTATCAGTAAGAGCTATTACAGCAGCAATACACTGCAGGTGTGGCAGTAAGAGCTATTACAGCAGCAATACACTGCAGGTGTGGCAGTATGAGCTACCACAGCAGCAATACAGTACAGAAGTGTCAAAACTGTTGAGTGAAATGGTTTGCCTTTACACACATTCCCCGGGTAGACCTTCACTAAATTTCAAAGGACATAAGGACATTATGATACATTAAAGGTCCTCTTGACTGACCATGTTCAAATTAAATACATGGGTGGCTCATGGGTTGTTCTCACCGTGCAGTGCGATTTTTAAAAAAATGGATGTAAAAATAATACGTTTATTCACAATTTTATTTTAAAAACTCATTGCGCCTTCAATCGTCACTTCCCGTTCATTTCCAACACCCAAAAGGCTTGTGATGTCACAAACACAACACCGCTGGCTGACAGGGAAGACTTAGACCATGCTAGCGAGCCATGGCTGTCAAGTGTTACTTGGTTTAAACATATTTTATTCACCCTGTATCAATAGGATTGTTTTCTTCTGATCAGAGGGGTCAATATAGGGCCTTGCCCTTTTCCCTAATTGTTTTCTTTTTTTAATAAAATTTATTTAAACCAACAGAATTAAAAATACAGGTAGAAATATTCATTTTCGTCCCTTTTCCCGCCCAGGATGGGTTGGTGTGTTGCTGTTAATTGTAGAAATACAAGTTCTACAGCTTGTTTACATTCCCCCAAAGACCCTAAATTACAGAGAGTGTGGACCCGCACAGTCAAGATTTACAGGAACAAGTGGCAAGGCCCTGGGAACTGATCTAACCTACGGAGCAAACACTTTGTGGAAAGTGACTTTGATTTGTCAAATATGACGATGTTAAGGGTAGGTTTGGCAAGAAAAAGCAGCTGCTGTTGCCAAATATGGTCACATCACTGGCCAATAGAAGGATTCATGGAACTGGCCAAATTAGGCATTACTCATAAAACCAGGAACAGTGGGGTTTTTTTTACAGTATTTACAAATTAATCTTCAATATGATTCTGATTCCAAAGCTTGCATAATAGCAAAGAATAGCTGTAGTAATTCTACAAGTGTTACAATGTATCACTTAATTATCAATCCAGTGTCACAGTGACAACACTGGTCTAGGGTGTTGTTACAAAGTAACATTGTAACAAAACTTCAGTGTGTTTAACCATTTTGATTCAACTGATGGAAAAAAATAGTTGTATAACATGGACAAACAAGGACTGATCTTGTTCCATACCCAGGTCTAGGGTTGAACAGTATAACAGGGTGATTTAGCTTTCCACCATTATGTGTATGTCCAATTACTACTGTATATTGTGAGATGTTTAATCCCATAACCAGATAGCATTTGTTTGGATAGCTACTCTGGGATAGCTACCACATTCACGCCTCACCTACACAGCTGCCAAGACCAGTGGGCGGCTGACCTTTCACCTTTTTCAGTCATTTGCCAGTGTTTGTGACAGTGCACAGCCAGTTCCCAATAATCAGGTGTACAAAATTCCATCTCATTGTACCATTGTTGTTCATATTGAACCAGAAAATAAGTCAGTCACTGTAAAATATTTACCATTGTTACATAATGGATACGACCTGAAATAAAGAACATCATAAACACGTGCACTGATGACAATGTATACAGAAACGTAAATTACTGTCCTCCAAGGGTGGCGAGGTTACTGCCGGGTAGGAGTTATACTGATATTGAAAGCTATATTCATAAATGCAAACTTCTGTTTAATCATCCATAGACCATACATATGGGAAGTGAAAATTAACTGTTTGTTTAGGCTTTTACATACCGTAGGCGTGGGCCATTGCTGTTTCCGTCAATGCTAGATTTAAAACACTACAAGACCTGGCCCATCCGGATGCAAGTTCCAATTTATTGCATTCATGCTTATTTTGTTAAATGGAATTTTGTAAGTTTAGGATAGGAAATATCTCTTTTGCAATGAATTATCATTGCCAAGACGGCAAGTTGGGATCGTCTGGCTTTACCACCGCTGCACTCCCTACAGTACTAGTGACGGTAGGGTTCTGGGCGTCCCCTCATGTGTCAGGCTGAATGATCTTTTCCTCTGCTGCTTCAACTTTTCTTATTGATTCTTCCTCATCGTCATCAGACTACGTACATAAAAAACTCAATTCATACTCTCCAGAATCACTTTGCTCTGTTGTATCTGCCATAATTCTTTGCAAACTGAAGGTACTCTGGCTTAGAACACATTCACCATGGCCAGCGGGTTGCAGACGTGGGCATTCTCAGGCATACCTTGGCCCTGTCAGTTCTAAAGAAAAGCTTTGCTTGGGCACCTCCAGCCCGTTGCCTCCCACCCCCTTTCAACACACCAGGTGTTCCAGGTTCCTTTGGCAGACACATTGGCTTATATCTTGGTAATGGTGGATCCCAGGCTCATGAAGTTACTATAAATATAGATAGGAATTGTGGATAATACCTACAAGGCTTCTTTTGATGTCAGTACAAACTGAATTACTGGGAAAGGTCAAACTAACATATTTGTTTGTATCTTGGCAACTTTGGTCAGTTAATGGTGAGCACTAATAAAGGACATGCATAAAGCAGTCAAGTCTCCATGTGCAGACCAAAGCTCTCGATTGCAGTCAGCAGAGTGCAAATCATCATGATCACCAGTTGGGGGGGGGGGGGTTAATATTTGTGGCATTGGTTAGCTTGACAAGTTTTTTTTATCCCTTGTTAAAATTTTAAACTGCTACATGTAAGTTGTAAAGTACTAAAAAAAAAAAAAACAGAAGAAAGTTTAAAGCAGAACAAGAACTCGTGGATTATTATCCATGAGTTCTTGTGCTGCTTTAAGCTTTTTATTTTGTTTTTTTGTTTTTTTTTGTTTTTTTGTTTTTTGCTGTGCTCGTGTTTGTATAATAATGCATCCAGTAGCCTTTGTTGTGACCCACCAGTGGGACATGATAGGCATGATGCCAGGCACAGGCACAATGTGACACACCAGTAGGACATGATAGGCATGATGCCAGGCCCAGGCACTATGTGGCACACCAGTAGGACATGACAGGCATGATGCCAGGCCCAGGCACAATGTGGCACACCAGTAGGACATGATAGGCATGATGCCAGGCCCAGGCACAATGTAGCACACCAGTAGGACATGATAGGCATGATGCCAGGCCTAGGCACAATGTAGCACACCAGTAGGACATGATAGGCATGATGCCAGGCCCAGGCACAATGTGGCACACCAGTAGGACATGATAGGCATGATGCCAGGCCCAGGCACAATGTGGCACACCAGTAGGACATGATAGGCATGATGCCAGGCCCAGGCACAATGTGGCACACCACTAGGACATGATAGGCATGATGCCAGGCCCAGTCACAATGTGGCCCACCAGTAGGACATGACAGGCATGATGCCAGGCCCAGGCACAATGTGGCACACCAGTAGGACATGATAGGCATGATGCCAGGCCCAGTCACAATGTGGCACACCAGTAGGACATGATAGGCATGATGCCAGGCCCAAGCACAATGTGGCACACCAGTAGGACATGATAGGCATGATGCCAGGGCCAGGCACAATGTGGCACACCAGTAGGACATGATAGGCATGATGCCAGGGCCAGGCACAATGTGGCACACCAGTAGGACATGATAGGCATGATGCCAGGCCCAGGCACAATGTGGCATCCACAAGAAGAAACACATGTAGGCCTCCCAAATGGTGTAATTTCACTAACAGAACGCCAACTGTCATCACTTGTGCAATGAAACTAAAGTTTTCTGCTTTGTAAAAGATAGTTTTATTTAAAATTTATTTCCAGTAGGCCAAATTATTAGACTGACAGCTTGCAGGACTGCCCAAATGTCTCACTGTCAGTTACCTTCAGCATTTGGCCTCAAGCAATAGACAAGCTAGGACATGTAACCACCCATCACCTCTGGCATGGTTAGGTCTGATGTTCAGGAACAGAACTGTTATTTGTACAATAAAAGTTTATATCAACATTGCTATCAACATGAATGGAGCTGCAGCAAGGCCCTGCTTCAACTGGAAAAGTACACATTACTGTGGCTATATTTGGTGAGGCAGTCAGCGGCTGTTCAAAGAGAGGCAAATGTACAAGCATACAACAGGCTTGTCAAGTGTCAGCAGGCCTTGAAGACTGGGGCAGGGAGCATCAATTTCCTGTGAAGATCAGGTGTTAATTATAGGTGCATGGTCAAAGTTTGTGGCTAAGTGTGTGTGGTGTGTGCAGCTGCGCAGGTAGCTTGTCTTGTGAGTGGGCATTACACATCCACTAGGACAGGGCAGGATTAGGGCAGCTATGGAATTCTAACCCTTTATTCCCACAACCATCACCAACAATTTTCCCATAAGCTTCAGTCATCTGAGCTTACATTGTAGTCTTTCATCCCAGTGATCTGTCTTTCCATGGCTCACATTTTCAACATTTCCCCAAAAACCAAGGCCAAATCCTCCTCAAACTTGGTGTGAATGTGTGAAGAGTTTCCTAACTTTATTGCTTGCTGACTGGCTGTGGGGAGACTGTGTGGTGCAGCCAATATCTGCCTCACTGTTATGTGTTCCTGTACAATGGAGGCCCAGGCTTGAAGTGGCCCATATGTATCTCACCATCATGGTCCTTTGTACAATGGAGGCCCTTCAAGTGGCCCATATGTATTATTATAAATTATTATAAACATATTTATTTTCTCTGGATTGCCTAATAGTACACAAAGACTAATCTGGAGGCTCTCCAGTACCTCACTATCATGGTCCTTTGTACAATGGAAGCCCTTGATGTCACCCGAACAGTTAAGCCTGCATTAAACTTAACAGTCAGCAAATGCATCAACCTTTTGCAACCTTTTTCCAACCTTTTGAGTTAAAGGCAAACCTTTTTCAAACCCATTTCTAACACTTTACAAACCATTTCCTCTTATTGCATTAAGACCCATTTAAACACTTTTAAACCTTTCTTTAATGGTTAACAACCATTTCAGACACTTTATCAACCTAATTGATTAAAATTTTGAAATGGTGTGGAACCGTTTCAACCATTTGAAACCCTTTGTCAACCTTTTACAAACCCCATTACAACACATCGCAACACAAAAAATGCATTTGGCTGTTAAGTTTTAGATGGGCTTAACTGTATGTACCTCACTATCATGGTCCTTTGTACAATGGAGAACCATATGTACCATGCTATCATGGTCCTTTGTACAGTGGAGACCCGTATGTACCTGGCTATCATGGTCCTTTGTACAATGTAACGGCAGTATGCCCAACCAACAACAGTCAAACATAGAGAATAAGCTACATGAAATTTTGAAAGAACTTTTAGAAGTTAGATTTGAAAAAAGAATCACAGAGAAAAGACATTGATGAGTATGCTGAGCTCAAGGCAGAAAATGAGCAACTTACGCAAACACACTGTGTGAGCCAAAACGCCAAGAAAGGGCCACCCTTGGCGCTTTTTGCTGAGAAATGCCAAGGAAATTTGTGCAGAAATCATTTTCTTGGCATATCTCTGCAATTTTGTAAATAATTAGTAAAATACAATCATTTATGCTCTACAATGAATAAATTGTGTCTGTCTTGTTTTGCATTACCCAAAAAATGCCTACAAATACTTCTCATGTATACATCTTCTTCCTAGAATGTTGGAAAATGCCAAGGAATCTGCTTCATATAGGGATATGCCTTGGGTGGGTCTCTACCAAGTTTGTGCAAAGGGTCATGCTCCATTGATTTTCGGATTTTTTATGAATTTTTTTGTTCTTTTTTGGGGCAAATCTTAAAAAAATCTTCTCCGAAACAGCTCACCCAATTGCTTTGATATCCCACAGGGGCACTTCGGGGGACTCCTAATTCTTAATTTGTTCACCAGGTGGCGCTGCAATTTTTTTTCCTATTTTTTATGATTTTTTTGTGTGTTTTAGCTATTTTTGACTTCAGCTCCAGAACCATCACTCAGATTAAGCTGAAACTTGTTGGATATGTTCCTTGTGGAAGGGTCAAACAAAGTTGTTTACTAGGTGGCACTGCTCTGGATTCCTGATTTTAAACAATTTTTCAATTCGGGTACTGGTCGGTCGATGCAGGTTTCCTATTGGTTTACTATGTAAGTCAATGCTAATTCACATTTTCGACTTCTTCTCCAAAACCATCACCCAGATTGACTTAAAACTTGATGTCAGTGTACCTTGGGTGGGTCTGTGCCAAGTTTATTCAAATACAGTGGTCCCCCTCTTGTAAGGCCCCTCTCACCAGAGGCCACCCCTCTTGAAAGGCCAGCATTCTGGTGCAGAAAGTATGGTATTTCCATTATATTCTCCCCCTCAAGAGAGGCCACCCCTCTCATAAGGTCACTTTTTGGCTGCATTTGGGGTGGCCTTATAAGAGGGGGACCACTGTAGTCACACTCCAGTGATTTTTGGATTTTTTATGTTTTTTTAAAAAAGAGGAAAGTTTAACATGGGAATTTCTTGTATTGATTGTAACTTAAATAATTTCTTGTTTCTGGGATCACAGTGCATGGTGTGTTCACACAGCCCTCTTGGGTTTTTGGTTTTTTTGTTTTTTTTTTCTCTGCTTTTTTTTTTTTTTTTTGTGTGTTTGGTTATAACTCAACCTCTTTTACAATTAAATATTTTGATGGGAAAGAAAAAGAAGGAAAATTTTCCAGAGTTCTCTTTTCATTTGCATGTGGATGGTGTTCATGGTTAGAAAATGGCTAAGTTCGTGACCTGTACCTACAGTAAAAGACCATCTGCAACATGTGACCACTTTTGGCGGGCAGCAGGGGTGGTTTTAAATAGCAAGTACCTGTGTATCTTTCTGTTTGCAGTTCTGTTCAAATGGTAAGTTTCAAATTATATTGCAAATCTGTAGCTAAAATTTTGTGCATTTTTTTGTGATTTCAGAAAATACCTTTCTGTTTCTGCCACCTAATCGCTATGTGTTCCAAGGTGCTGAGGTGTACTCGGATGATGAGTCAGACTACAATGATGATGAGGATGACCTTTCCAAGTCATCTTTGGAAGATGATGGATGCTGTGACTTGGATGACCGTGCCGATGATACACAGGACAGCTTCCTCAGTGGCCAGGAGCCCAGATACCACAAGCCAGACAGTAAGATGGACATGTCAGAGGGAGACAGTTCATCTGCAGATCAGGCCATGTAGATATACCAGATGGCGCCAGGGGTTTGTCCCATTACAGCAAGAGGAGGGCATGCTCGGCTAGTTGGGGTCAACCATCAGTATCACAGTGGTCGTCATGAATCATGTCCATATTAAAAATTTTCAGTGTTGGTGTCTGCAAAATGTGTGCAAATGAAAATTGATGCATTGTGGGGCTGGCAGTGAGTGGAGTACCAGCTCAGCTTACTACTGGCAGTGAGTGGAGTACCAGCTCAGCTTACTGCTGCTGCTGCTGACGACCAAAAAAAAAAATGGTGTTTGTTGTCAAGATACAGTTAAAGAAGAATATTGCGATAGCCATCATGAACAAATTAGGATCATGTGACAGTCCACAAAGTGATTTCATTGTGTGAATGATAGGAATACATGCGGTGGACTGAAGGAGCACACATGCATTGCTATACATGTGTCATTATCAAAAGTGAAGCATCTCTACAACTGAAGAAATTGAATTCCACCTGATTATATTAATTAGGTCCATACATAAGTGTCTGTGTGTGCTGTGTACACCTTACCAGGCAGTATGGTTATGACTTGTCCCTGCATTCATCTCGACATCTTTCATGGCTGTGTGTCATTCAGACAAGATTTAACCAGAAAAAGACAATATTCTTCAAACTTTTGTGCAAAGGCATTTGTCACATCTGTCAGTTGTCTTTATATCCCTGAGTAACTGTCAAAAATGGTCAGAAAGCATGTTGTCACTTTGACTTTGACATGGCACGGAGTCCTTTACTTACAGTAGACTGACAAGGTGGAGCCATAAAGTCAGCTGGATGAATAAACATGGAATGCTGTTGATGTGCATGAATGAATTATTGTGAGTGTGGCAGTATCTGAGACCAAGTAGAACTAAGACAATATCTGAATATGTCTGAAATGTAATTACTTAATACAGAACAAAGACTGTGGGCCACTGGACCATCCTCTGTATTATTCTCTCTCAAAACAGGAATGGGGTATGCTCAGTGGAGCCTCTTATGAGTGCTTTCATTTGTTTCTCATAGTAATATGGCTGATTTGGTTGGTTGAGAAATGTCAAGAAGAGCCTACAGTGAGTGATGCCATCTGGTGGTCATTGTGCCCCTAGGCTTACCTCATTGGTGCATCAGCCTTCCAGTATATTTGTTGTGTCAGTCACTGTATATTACAGGTAAGAGTTCCCATTATACACAAGGCAGCAAGAAGTGCACAGAAAGTCTGTCAAATAAGTCGCGTTATACAAAACTGTGGCATTTCAACCCAGTGACATTACAGAGGTGCATGTAGACTTGATGCATGCGCTATGGATAAGCAATAAGACAGACATACTGTCATGTAATACCTAAACTTGGACACATAGTAATATTGTGTTAATAGTCAATATAGAGGTGGAGTGATTCTTAGCATTTGTGTTGAGATAACCCAAGATAGGTAGTTTGGAGGGTAAATTAAGGCAGATGCTCTTATCTCCAGTTTTCCTGAAACCGGTTTTTACCACCAGAAAAGAAAACTGGTTCAGGAAAGTCACTGATACTAGATGACAATTATATAAACTTTAACACTTCAGCCTTTATTTCAAGGAAATAGAGGGGACTTGTTTGAACATTTCGTCTAAAATAAAAGCTGTTAGTTTCCCTATTATCTTGTCCTAGAATATTAAAGCAAACTTGTGTAGCAACCTTCAAATGGAGATGGAAATGCTCTTCTCATGCACTCAGGAGAGGAGAGATAGAAAAGCGAGCAGAATCTTCTGTCTATAGAAGTAGGATCTGACTCAGACAGTAGTACATTAACACTATTTGCTTTCTTTTTTTTAATGTGGGGGAAGAGGGGAGCAGGCCAAACAGACAGGAGCAAAATATTGCCATAAATAGAATTGTAGCTCAGTAGCCTAGATAATGTACCAGTGCGCTTAGAATACAGTGGTGTACGTAGACATTGTCAAGTTGTGATCTCATGTGCAATTAAGCAACATGTACATGTACATGTACCAAGTATGATAACATGTACATGTGGTACCCTGACCCACAGTATGCCAGCGACAAACATTATTATGTGCTGGTTCATGGATAAATCTGTAAAGATAGATGTCTTCTAGAAGTGATGCAGAGCCAGATTGGTACCAGTGTCGCGCTGGAGAGCTTAGGGGAGTGGTCCCGGAGGAGGACAGTAGCGGGAGCCAGTAGTCCCAGAGGAGGACAGTACGGGGCCCAGTGGTCCCAGAGGAAGACAGTACGGGGCCAGTGATCCCAGAGGAGGACAGTATGGGGCCAGTGATCCCAGAAGAGGACAGTACGGGGGCCCAGTGGTCCCAGAGGAGGACAGTACGGGGCCCAGTGGTCCCAGAGGAGGACAGTACGGGAGGGCCAGTGGTCTTGAAGGAGGACAGTACATGGCCAGTTGTCCCAAGGGAGGACAGTATGGGGCCAGTGGGCCCGGAGGAGGACAGTACGGAGGCCTGCAAGTGGCCTGGTATTTTTGATAATGGTGGCTAAGGGGTGCTGTTGTAAACTATATGCACACATATCTGTGCTGTAGTATAGAGACATTAACTGCTTCAAGGATGTCAAATCGTCAAATTATATGTATGAGAGGTACAGAGTTATAAAAAACCTAAAGCAAATACTATATATGAGAAAACTGAAATTATTTTTATACTGCAGTGAAACTTATGATATGTCATTGAAATGGCCCAGAGATTCACCCCTGGCCATTGTAGTAATTGTTATTGTGCAGAAATGACTGTTTGATATTACATTATAATATATTCTGATCTTGTTACTGTAGATTTTTTAGATTTTCATTAGCATGTTGTCTGAATTTTTTATTTTGTACTTTACACAATTTTGGACCATTATGGAATCCTGTGAATAAGGTTACTGTTGTGTAAAGGGTTATGGTCAGAGGCTACCCTTCTGTTGTAGTTGGTAGTTATCATCATATCTTGTTGAGGGTGCTGTAGGAGTGCAAGGGTTACTGTCAGAGAACCAAAGAGATCCTCATGTCTGGCCAGTCAATGTGACATTACGACTGCCAGCAATATTTTATGCATATATTTGATTGACACTGTATTTTGTAGTATTATTGTTGCATGCAGGTGCTGTAATTGTTATATCCTGCAGTGGCAGGTTGTGTATCAGATTTATCCTATATGATGAGCCACGTAACCCAGTATCCTGTGTGACAAGCCATGTTATCCAGTATCCTGTGTGACCGGCCATGTTATCCATTGAGCTACATAGGTAATCCAGTATCCTGTGTGACAGGAAATGCTATCCAGTATCCATGTGATAAGCCAGATTATCCAATGAGCCATGATATGTGCAGTTTACCAACAAGTGTTTCATGTTCGATTGAAATTGCAATTCTGGTGGGCAACATGAAAATTATTTCCCAGATCTGCCACATGTTTGGGTATGATTTGCTGCTGTGCCAGGGACCACAGTTGATCATGTGTCTTCATGGTACAGCTGGCTGCATTGCTGGGGTATACACAGTGATCTCCCAGTGTTGCTGCTTTGTGGTGTGATTGGTGGTACTGCTGGGAACAACCATTTATCTTGTCTTAATGTGTGTCACAGCACTGACAGATTATGGAGAGTTGAGTACAGAAGCTAGTGTGTTGATGGACAGCACTGGTTGCTGGTAAGCTGCGTGCTTGCATGTAGAGTGGCTAGCTGAGTATGCCAGGTGTTGCCCCCATGTAGAGTGGCTAGCTGAGTATTCCAGGTGTTGCCCCCATGTAGAGTGGCTAGCTGAGTATGCCAGGTGTTGCCCCCATGTAGAGTGGCTAGCTGAGTATTCCAGGTGTTGCCCCCATGTAGAGTGGCTAGCTGAGTATGCCAGGTGTTGCCCCCATGTAGAGTGGCTAGCTGAGTATGCCAGGTGTTGCCCCCTACTTCATCACCATTCTTTCACACTGTCTTCTGCTATAATTTATCCTGACCATGCCTATTGGTAAAGTAACTTGTGTCACTAGGATTGGTGATCTACGTAGAATGTCCTAAAGTGAAATGCAATTTCATACTTGTCTGAGCCAAGCAGTTCTTGCCAAATCGCTCTCCCAAAACAAAATAAAAGCAAGTGAACAATTTGCATGTCTTAAACTCTTTCACTGCTACATTTCTGCATAGGTTAACCTCTGACTGCTAAATTTCTAAACATATTTTTCAACTATTTTGCCTAATTTGATACTACATATTGTATCTAAAAAGTTCTCATGGTATTTATTTCAACCTGTCGGCACTAGCAATATACATCATGGTTTTTATTTTGCAATGTCAGTTTCAAGGTCAGTTTTAAGGTCAAGGTCGTAACATTTGGCAGCTATCTTGGAATTAAAGACTTCAAACACACAAAGCAAGACATGTATCTGATGCTGCCATTTATTCCATCCAAAAATGGATCCATTTTTGTCCCTTTGAACCAACCATATATACTTATAGTAAATACAAAAAATAAAGGTAAACAATATTATCTAAACATTGTTTTTTGCTGGTGCTACATGGGACTTTATGCCAACTTTGTCAGTTTATACTGGCAAGCTGCAGGTATTAAAAACTTTGTATTAACCATCTCGAAATTTTTAAAAACAAATTCATTCAAATAAAAAAAACTACTTGCATACATCATGCACTTTTTAGTAAGGTCAGTTTCAGGGTCAGAAGTCAGAAGGTCATTTTAAAGGTCAAGTGTCACTTAATTTGGCAGCCATCTTGGAATTTGATTACAGTCGCCTCCTGCAACCTGCAGACAATTCAACTATAGCTGCTTGCCGGGCTGAAAGAGCTAAAACTGAGGAAATGATATTTTATTTCAGTGGCTGCTAGTGCAACTACATTTATGTTAGAAATTTTTAACAACCAAAATATGAAATCTGTTCAGGCATCGAATTCTGTAGTTGCACAACGGGGTATGACATTTGGTATAATTTGCATTTGACTAGCACCACTACAGTTTTATATATCTACTTAATTACCATAACTGTGATTGGTGGAAGCTTACCTTGACTGTGATTGCTTTGAAGCATGGTGGGTTGTGATTAGTTGAAGTTCGGCAGACTTTGATTGTGATTTGTTGGAAGCTAAGCCAGATGTGTACATGCAGCAAGCAGCCAGGTTAAAATGACAATACTCAGCAGCAGTGTGCTGTGACACAGTCGGATGCTTGGATATGTTTGCACATAGACTGGGACTCTGGACTGGCTTCCAGAGTCCAACACAGACAGATCGTATAGCTTATTGTTGACCTGGTTGGTTTGACCTGGTCACCACACAGGTGTGGGCTGACAGGCGGGCACTGACCAGTTCAGTGGCTGACAGGCGAGCACTGACCAGTTCAGTGGCTCTCCCATATCATCACAATTCCACATTTTCTGTATATAGTTTCCCTTAGGTTTTAGCATTTTATGCATGCTGATGTAGCAGCAGTTCTATAATTTGTATGATAAACCAGTATGTACATGTATGTACTCAGAAGGTCTGAGGTGCTGAGGCATGCCCCCAGCACTGACACTGAGCTGTAGGCTGAAGGCATTGGGTCTATGTAGTACAGGCATTGTGCTGATGAATTAAGAAGTGAAGACTTGCAGATTAAATACCTGCAGTGTACGATACATACATAAATATGGTTCAGAAGGATAATGCAGAGACTCTGCCTCTTACTGGATGCATGCCAATGAAGCACCTCAAATCAGTGTATTTAATATTGCAGAGTCCCTGCCTCTATCATGTCTTATAGAGTCTCTAAGGAATTTATTTCATGCAGTTATTGTGTTGTCATGTATTGTCTGAGACCTTGATGCATGTTTGACTGTGGTGCTGTCTTTATGGAGTCTATTGGCACCTACCACCTGCTATAAGGCAGCGATGCTGATGGCCTCTTGTTCAAGCACATCTGCTGCGTTGGATATTTTTAGCAGATATCTTTGTTTCCTTTTAAATTTAAAGACCCTAGAAGGCAAGATAGTCTGAAGACCCAATATTCCAAAGGCCCACTAGTCTAAAATCTATTGGTCTGAAGGTCCATTAGTCAGAAGGCCCATTGGTCGAAAACCCATAAAGGTCCATATATTGGTCAGAAAGCCTTATCGTAGAGTTGGGCCATAAAGTTTGCCACCTTATTGACTTTGCAGCAGGGGGCAGCTTTTGTGCTTTTACTAAGGCGGCAAGTTTGGCTGGTGGGAAAATATAGGTGTGAGTAAGTGCAGATTATTGAGCCACAGGCCCTATGGTAACATTCCTATATGTTTTGTATCAATAGATGTTTGTTCCACGGCATTGTGTCATTGAAATATGAAAACCTTGATTTTTTTCCATGAAAGCATGGATGGAATCGATTACCGCGTCCACTATTTGCATATGCAGCAAAAGACATTTGACGTCGATATTGCCCACAATGTAAGACTGGAACTCAAATTTAACCTATTACGGTACGTTTACTAGATAGCTGTGTGTGTGTGTTTACCTTCATGAGACAGGTGCACGTGATGCCCTTTAATATTCCTGGGCGTGGTCTCTGTGTTCATTCTTTCTTGTAAATTCTTTCTTCGAAATAGTTCAGCAATATTTTTTTTTTTCATGATCATATTTAAAATCATATGTTACGGTCCCCAATAGCACTTGCTGCAGTCATCTTGGTTCATCGCCAGAAACACTGATACTTTACATGTTAGGACTGGTCAAAAATCATCTTAGATGAGTGATTTGTGTTGCTAATGATTATTTAAAATACATCCTGAACTTTCATGAACATTGAACCATTATTAGTCCTATAGGGGCTAGGGTGCCCTAAAGTTCAATAAGGCCAATAAATGGCCTTGAAAGTTTGTACCATCAAACTTTATGACTGCTATATTGAATTTAAAATTCCGGGATGAACTTAGCAAGAGATGAGGACCAAGTTGACACAGGTGTCAAGTTAAAACTGTGCCAAAGGCCCCACCATTACCAAGTTATTTTGGAATATATCCGTGAACTGTTTTGATTAAACTAAATGGGTCTAATGTTTAGCTTTGGCTGACCTGTCTTAAAGACCATTCACACTTCACATAAAACTACATTTAAAATGATGTCATGGAAAAGCTGCCTTCTCTCAATATTTACTGGAAATAAATTATCAGAGAAAACAAACAACTTTAAAAATGATCTTGGGACAAATGGGCCTTCTGACTATCACCATCGCGCCTTCTGTTACTGCAAGGCAGGGCTAAGGTATGGCCTACTGTTCCCTAGCCTATTGCCCCCCCCCCCCCCCCCCCATTCTGCCATGTGGCATACTGAGGTTTGTACTCGCCTCTTTAAGCAAACAGCAATCTCAAATTTTCTGTAAAAAAATGTGCAATAATTCTCTTTTTTTTTCACATTTTAGTGTTGTTGATTTTCTGAAATGACGATAGAGTGTGTTCTTTTGTCTTTTTCGGGCATGTGAAAATTCTTTGGAACCAACAAATTCAGCAGTTTTTGTGTTTAAAATCTGTTGAATTAGTAGGTTGTAAATTAAAGAGCAGAAATAGATATTTTTTCTCTGTAAGAATACTTCCCTGTCAACTAAGATTTTTTTCTTATGCAGTATTAGCCACTTGCCTTGTCTTATCTGCCTAAGATATTTTTATACTTTAATTTCTACAAACATGCACCAATCAGTGCCACTTTCAGAAGCTATAACCTTGCTGCTCAATCAGTGGCTACAGTTTGCAGTGCAGCACAGAACTGATGAGATTTTGGGGATGAATTTTTTTCTGGTTCACTGTACTCCATTTGTCATCGAAGTGTTGAAGATTTTTTGGGATGACTTCTGGAGAGAAAAATTTTCTGTGCTTGTAGGTAAAATTGTGGCGAAACCTTTTTGACTTCATTTTGGTAAAATCTGGCACGGTTACCACTGAACTTTGAGGAGTTGGATGACAAATTTTGAGAAGATCCAACAATATTGTTAAACTGTTATTTTGACTTGGTAATGTTGTAATGGAATTATATCATGGATAATAATATTTCATATGGGGAAATTACATGCTTTACATATCACAAATGCAAAACACGGTAAACACCTGCTAACTGGTAAGCTTACAATGTAAAGAGATTACAAGTCTTTTTGACTTTCAGTGATTTCAAGTAAAGCCAATTTATCGTTTTAAATGTCTGTGATTTTATGCATATGAAATTGACAGTAAGAACTAATTTAGTGTTAACTTGAGCCAAATTCGAAAATGAAAACAGATTTACTGAATAAATGTGCCATGGCATTTTGATAAATCCTATTAAAATCAGGTGGCTTGGTATGGGATTTTGCAGTGAAAATGTGGAAATGTGTGTTGCAATTGAAGTATTAGATGGACAGCTTCTGAAGTAGATCAAGGAAAGGAGCAGCTGTAGGAACTAGGAGAGTCTTGACACGGTTACCATGGTAACCCATGGGTGCTACAGGAAGTATCCAATATCACACAAAGCTGAAGGTGCAGTCAGTTGACATAGAAATTAATTCTCTGACAGGACTCATTTGTTGTGGCAAAGTCATTTCAACCTAGAATTTTAAATCTGTATTTCTTAAATGTGCTTCAATTGCAGTGTGTCTTGGATGGTTTCAAGTGAATGTACACATAGTTTGAGACATTTTTGTTAAGATGTCCTCTGTCACTTGCTGAGGCTTTGTGTGCATGACTGGACTGACCTACTTCCTGTAGTTAATCTGTGGGTTCTGTGGAGTGTACGGGACTGGACTGACCCACATCTATGTGGGTGGTATATTTAAGATTCCATATGATGTTACTGGTGTCACCCACTTGACAAGTGGTGGTCAGACTGAAGAACGTGCAGCATGGTGATGGATCTTGTATATGGTCAGTATTTTAGACCAGTGAAAAGCTAAATAAGACTATTGTGTATCAGCACAGGTGATATTGTCTGTCTAAGCCAGCAGCCAACCCAAATTGCTGTGGGTGCTTATTTCAAAGGGGCTGTTTTGACAAAAGCTGTGTACCATGTTTTCAAAAAAAATAATCACTTGGATTTGAATAGATGTCTTGCCATAAGAGTAACATTCAAGGGTCAATGAACTGTAAACAACTTTCATTTGATTGTGGAATAGTTACCTATTTAAGTGCAGGCATTCAGTGAGGTACTGGTAGAGGCCGTATGCCAAAATAAGCTAACACTCTTCCTTTTTGGTGTAATCTTTTTCTAGTTTACACCCCGTGGATCAAGCAATCTTCCGCAATTTTCCATGGGTAAATACAGACTCTGTGTGTGAGGATTGACTTAATTCTGTATGTTGTGAATTGCACGTGACCTTGTTCACTTCATGAAGGAAACATTTTATTTTGAGACCAAAATTATAATGCAGACTCTTGGTGTACTGTGTTGTACAACCTTGCATTTATATTTTTGGCTGCAATGTACCATGCCAAAAAAGACTAATACATTTTTCTGAGCATGATGTTGCCAGTCTCTCTATGTGAAGGGCTTCATCAATGGGTCATTTGTTTGGCCAATCATTATTTGATTTTCTTTCACAGGTATGATTGAAGATTTAATTGCCAGGTACAATGTCATAAAATCCTTGTATGTGTACAGATGTCAGTGTTTGTGTGTTAAATTGTACATTTACTGTAATTAACATGATTTGTTGCTGTAAATTAGCTGTAGATGTTAGAAATAAGAATTGTTAGTTTTGACATATCTTACCCTTCTGTGTTCTTTTATTTTTGGTTTGTGTGGCAAGATTGGACACTACGACAAGCCCAATTGTCCCCAACAACTAAAATTTTAGCTTGTTCGAGGTTTAATCCATCAGTTGAACTCATTACAAAAGCTGTCAGGGGACAACCAACCAAAATCTTTTATGTCAAGCCCCGTGTCACATCCCTCAACTACAGAAGACCTGAATATAGTCTGATTGTAACCCAGAATGTCCCTACCTGTGAAAATGGAATGCTGCAAGTAGTCTGCTTTGTAACCCAGAATGCTGCATATCTGACACTGTCACCCCCAATGCCAGTACCTGTGAGAGCTGAAATGCTGCATATGGTCTGTTTATTAACCCAGAATGTCCCTTTCTGTGAAAAGTGAAAAGCTACATGTAGTCTGATTTTGTAGCCCAGAATGCCCTTACCTGTGAAAGGTGGAATGTTCCATGCCTGATTCTGTAAGCCTAAATGCAAGTACCTCAGAGAGCTGGAATGTTGCATTTAGTCTGATTTTGTAACCCAGAATGCCCCTCCCTGTGAAAGGTGAAATGCTGCATGTAGTCCGATTGTAACTGGGAATGCCCCTACTTGTGAGAGCTGCAATGCTGCAGGTACTGTGTAACCCAGAATGCCCCTACCTGTGAAAGGTGAAATGCTGCATGTAGTCTGATTTTTAAACTCGCAATACCACTACCAGTGGAAGCTGGAACGCTGCATGTAGTCTGATTGTAACCCAGAATGCCCCTACCTGTGAAAGGTGGAATGCTGCATGTAGTCTGATTTTTAAACTTGGAATACCACTACCAGTGGAAGCTGGAACGCTGCATGTAGTCTGATTGTAACCCAGAATGCCAGTACCTGTGAATGGTGGAATGCTGCAAGTAGTACGATTGTAACCCAGAATACCCCTACCTGTGAGATGTTTAAGCTGCATGTAGTCTGATTGTAACCCAGAATAAGAGTACCGTTGAAAGGTAGAATGCTGCATGGAGCATGCTCTGACTGTAACCTAGAATGCCCCTCCCTGTGAAGGGCCGAATGGTGCACGTAGTTTGATTGTAACCCAGAATGCCCCTCCCAGTGAAAAGTGGAATGCTGCATGTTTAATTCTATAACCCCAAATGCTAGTAACTGTGAGAGCCTGAATGCTGCACATAGTCTGATTTTGTAACCCAGAACCCCTTTACCTATGAAAGGTTGAATGGTGCATGGAGTCTGATTGTAACCCAGAATGCCCCTCCCTGTGAATAGTGGAATGCTGCATGCCTGGTGCTGTAACCCGGAATGCTAGTACCTGTGAGAGCTGGAATGCTGGATATAGTCTGATTTTGTGACTCAGAATGCACCTACCTGCAAAAGGTTGAATGCTGCTACTATAATAGTGTCCGGAGCATTACTATGGTAATAACCACTCTCCCACTATGATAATGACACAGCCATCACTATAATAGTTCCCTGAGTGTCACTATGGTGGTAAACACTCCCGCTGTGATAGTGGCCCAGCTGCCACTATAATAGTGCCCTGAGTGTCACTATGGTGGTAACCACTCCCACTATGATAGTGGCCCAGCTGCCACTATAATAGTGCCCTGAGTGTTACTATGGTAGTAACCACTGTCCCACTATGAGAGCTGCCCAGCTGCCACTATAATAGTGTCCTGAGTGTCCCAATGGTAGTAACCACTGTCCCACTATGATAGGGACCCGGCTGCCACTATAACAGTGGCAAGTGTCACTGTGATAGTAGCTATCTCAACTTATCACATCTTATAAGCAGCTTGTATTTGGATAGGGCAGTTCAGTTCAACCCCACAGTAGGATTTGGACATGACACTTTCAAGTCTTACTTTTTCACTATGTTAGGCATATCTTAAGTTTCACTAGGTATGCTGACCTGTCAATTTGTCTTCCTTTTTCGTTATAACCTAGGATCCCAGACATGGACAAGTGCACTTCCTCAACATCTCTTGTCATTCTCATGGAATAAATCCAAAAAGAGAGACATGTCAGTCAGCTGAGGGTATGTGGTGGCTAGACATCCATCCCTCTGTCTGTCTATATGATCTGTCATCATCCTCAATTCACATTTTCCACTTGTCCAGGACTGCAAACCTTCATATTTAGTAACAGGGCTGGTGAATATGCAACAATAAAATTTGTAAAATGGTATTTTTTGTTAAATATCTTAGTGTGTATTTAACAATTTTCATTCAAACCTATAGAAACTATATACTTTGTAAAAGAACATATCTTGAAGAATGTAAAACTATTAACAGATCTAACTGGTAAGTCAGTCAATTTTAATAATAAAAAAATCATATTTTGATTATAAACAAATAATTAACTCACAGAAACACATGAATATTTGGTGTCGATAAAAATTGATTGAACAGATTGTTGGCTACAAAATTGCATCTCAACTTTTCATAAGGGCTTTAATTTAAATTTCATTCAAAATTTTAAAATCCTATGAAATTTCAATGACATAATAATATTCAACTAAGCTCTTTTATAAAAATCCGAGTTAATGAATTTAAGACACGGGCACTAGCTATAATTTGATATTAAAGCCCAACTTGTATGTTAATTTCGAAACACCCTATTTTTAATTGTCTGTAGATTTGTAATTTCGTATTAAAATGAAATTAAAATAATTGAATTTGTTAAAGCTGCAATCCATAGTAAATTTGAATTAAGAGATCTTTTTCAGAAAAAATATACTTTTGGTAATCTTGCATTCAAACAAATGGAATACTTCAATACATAATTCTACATGAAATTTACAGAGTGCACTAGGCCCTTAATGACAGTACAAAATACACACAAACTTTACCCCTTGAATTAAGACCTCTATCTTGATAAGTCTCGTCTATATTTCTCATTCATATTGTTTTCATACTACTGCTGAGTGACAGCCATGCCCACTGTCAGTGGCACTTGTTGACAGATGCAGTGCACTGTGGTCCCTATTGAAATGACACTCATGGCAATCTCAGTATAACAGGTGCTAATACTTTAACATTACAGGTGCTGTTTTGAACTTGTGTTTGTTTATAAGTAGCATTCTCTCACTGTCTGTCTCTCATGCAAAACTACTAGACATGTTATTCCAACTTGTAACTGCATGTTATTGGTCAGTGCAGTTCTAATGAAAACAGAATAAAATTAGTATAATTTCAAATGCTTATCAGGGGTTTTACAAATCTTAGAATTCTAGCATCTTCAAAACTACAATGGAGAGAGATGTAATAATTTCTAACTGTACACAATATTGATCATTGATAGCTTGTATAAACTTAAACAGTTAAATAGTTGAAGCATTTAAGATATGCAAAAGGGTGGCATTCATTCATAGAAATTAACATTTTCTAAATTTCATTTACATTTGAAATGTCAGTCTGACTGAATTTCCATATTATTGACCCTATATGTGTGCACATTAAATGAACAAAAGTCCCAATTTTGTAAACTACCATGAGGACCACACTTGCTGGAAAAATGCATCCTGCAGAACCACACAAGATCAAAGGCAACAGCACTTAATTAATATTACACTCCAGCTGAATGCACTTCATGGTAAGCATCTTAGACAGACAGTGGCATGGGGAGAGGGTCTAGGCTTGCTTACAGAGCATGGTGGTAACATCTTAGACAGCTATTGGCATGGGGAGAGGGTCTAGGCTTGCTTACAGAGCATGGTGGTAACATATTAGACAGACAGTGGCATGGGGAGAGGGTCTAGGCTTGCTTACAGAGCATGGTGATAACATATTAGACAGACAGTGGCATGGGGAGAGGGTCTAGGCTTGCTTACAGAGCATGGTGGTAACATATTAGACAGACAGTGGCATGGGGAGAGGGTCTAGGCTTCCTTACAGAGCATGGTGGTAACATCTTAGACAGCTAGTGGCATGGGGAGAGGGTCTAGGCTTGCTTACAGAGCATGGTGGTAACACTTTAGACAGACAGTGGCATGGGGAGAGGGTCTAGGCTTGCTTACAGAGCGTGGTGGTAACACCCTAGACTGAAGCGTGCAGCCTTCAAACAAGCAAAAAGGTGTTTTTTTTCAGAGCTACAACACCCTCCCTAAAATGGTAATAAAATCACTGGTATATTAAAATAAACTTCTCTCACACATCCTTACACTCATACCCAATGTTGATGAAAGGGGCACTTTTTTGGCCGGGAGTGTCCGTGGTAATCCCAATAAGTCATACCTGATTTACTAGCAGTCTCCAGAGTCCTAGTAATAGTGGCAGTCCCAATTGTCACATGTTGGCAGTCTTGGGTATCTTACTATAGGTGGATATCTCAACTTATCACATCTTATAAGCAGCTTGTATTTGGATAGGGCAGTTCAGTTGAATCCCACAGTAGGATTTGGACATGACACTTTCAAGTCTTACTTTTTGTCTATTTTAGGCATGTCTTAAGTTTCACTAGGTATGCTGATCTGTCAATTTGTTTTCCTTTTTGGTAATAACCTAAGATCCCAGACATGGACAAGTGCACTCCCTCAACATCTCTTGTCTTTCTCGTGGAATAAATCCAAAAAGAGAGACATGTCAGTCAGCTGAGGGTATGTGGTGGCTAGATAACCATCATCCATCCATATCTCTCTGTCCATACATTCATCTGTCATCATCCACAATTCACATTTTCCACTTGTCCAAAACTGTTAGCCTGATTCACTTCAAACTTGGTGGGAATATATATCTTGGGCAAGTCTTTACCAAGGTCTTCAAAAGTTCATGCTCCATTGACTTTTGGATTTTTAATACATTTTTTGTTCAGTTTTGAGCAAAATTTTTTAATTTTCTGCTTTGAAGCTGCTCAGCCAATTGCTTTGAAATTGGCATGTGGACATTTATAGAGATAAACCAAGTCCTGAATTTCATGGCTGTAAGATAAGAGCTGTAGATTGCACTTATAAAGATGTGTTCTACATATATATGTCACTACAGTGCAGTGTTACAATTTGTTTGGCTGCCTTTTTCAGGACAAATTCCACAGCCATTAATTTTTTTTTCATTGAGGTAACACTGTACAAAACACTTCCATATTTTAAGTTGCTTTGCATCATTGCAATATACAACCTCTTGGTGGTTTCTAGAGGTGCTTGGTATCCACGTGCATGCTTCATAATACCAAGTGCATGCTTGTCCTTCATACAACATTCTGTGATATGGTTAGACCAGTCAAGGTAGTAGTTTAACTCAAAACGTAGATAGTGTTGGGATAACGCAAGCATAACGATATGTTGTTCCTGATGCAATCCAAGATGGATTGATTTTAACTCACACTCAGTATACTACATTTCATTAAAATTCATGCTCCAAGTTTTACTCCACGTGGTCAACTTGTCCATATCTCTTTAAAGAGACAAGGCATCTGCATCTAAGTGAATCTCCCTACATCACTTAGAGTCATCTGCAAACAAAAACATGGTGGCTTAATCCAACACTGATGTGTGGGCATTGTTTATATGTGACATAAAGAGGAGGGCCCCAAAATGGAACCAAAGGGTACACTAAACATTTTCCATTCATTTTTGATCTTCAACTAGTACACATTGATGTTTGTCTGATAAGCAGTTTGTAAACAAAGAATACAGGTGACCAAAGTTTTTCAGTTTATGTAGGAGATGATGGTGTTCTGAATCCAAAGCCTCAGAAAAGTCTAAATAAGTGCATCTATCTGAGTCTTGTTTAGGCTTTTACCCATGCAGGGTATATAGAAAGTCTGCCATTTGAGATTTATACGATTGTCCCTGCACAAAGCCATGCTGAAAGCAATGAAAAGTGTTTTTGATCACTGGAAATGTTTCATTCAAAATACACCACTCCATCGCTTTACTAACTATATATAGGAGTAAGTTAGGTCTATAGTTTTTACATTCTTCTCTATTACCTTTTTTGTGAACAAGAATGATATTTGCATCCTTTGATTGTGAAAAAACGTTGACCACGGCTCATGGATTTTGAGAATAAATATTTCAGTGAGGGACCAACTCTGCTGCACATTCTTTCAAAATCCTTCCTGAAAAATCACTTGGGCCAATAGCTTTATTGGGATCCAAGTTTTAGACATTTGGTTTTTATTTCTTGTGCTGAAAATGTGCAGGTCCATAGCCTTGGGACCAACAAAGCATTGATTTTAGAAAATGGTAGATATTGGCTGCCATGAATAAATACTTAGTAAAAAGGCAACTAAAACACAATCTTTCTTTTTAGCTGAGGCAAATTCCCGGTAGAACCCTTTTACAACGTTTGTGAAGTTTTTGTGTATAGTTTTGGGTCTAAATTTTATCAGAAACGTTTATAATTTCCATGCTCAAGTGAACTTAGAGATTCAATGAATTCTGTGTATTCAAGTGTAACTAAGGTTTTTATATCGTTCATCACTTCCTACAGTTTGTTCTTTAAGAACCTAAAAGTAGAATGGTTAGCTTTTCAGTGCAAGGTTTCTTTCTCGCTGGATATGGTGGTGTTCCAATATCAAGAACTTTAATTTTTGGAAGGAACTGACTAAATGTGGTTAAGGGTAAACCACACTAATTTTTTCCACTTAATATTGATTTCATTTTCAAGGGCAGCAGTTTCAAACAAATGTGATGATACTCTCGCAAGCCCGGCCAGTCAGCATATTTGAAATTAATGACATACTGTGCTTGTTTAATAGTTTTTTTTTCAGAAACTTTATATATGAATCTGACAGTCAAGGAAAAAGTGGCGAGACTCTGCAATACATGTTGCAGACAAAACATCCCCCCACAGCCTCTGGGAAATTCCTCTGCATGAGTGTTGTAAATAATATCATGGCATTGAGGGCATGGGATGAGATTGTGAATAGCTAGCAGTAAGCCACATCCTTTGTGATTAGGTCTGTGACTTTTGACAAGCATATAGTCACCTGATAAAACCTCACTGTTGACACCATCGGATGAAAGCCAGGTTTCTGTTCTGCAACAACCTAAGGTTTGCTGGAATAAACCAAAGTCTGAAATTGAATTAGTTTATTTCAGCCTCTAGAATCAATCCATAGCCTCCCAGCATGAAAATAATTCAAAGAGCTGTGTTTGGGCTGGTCATTGGACGGATTATGTGTGGAAACACTTTGAGAAAGGTTCTCCCTGACGGATAGATCAAAGGTGGGCTGTGCATCAACATTTGCAGTAAATACAAAGTGGTCAAGTTAGCTTGATGAATATATGTGATTACATCATGGAGGAAGACACAGACCACAGAAATGTCTCTATCATATCTGAAACGAAGTAGCAAAGGGGATACATTATCAGTTAGTATCAACATAGATCCAGAGCAGGCCAGGGACAGTGCCAGAGCTGCAGCTATTGAGAGCTTGGAGGTCCAGGGTAGGGTGGAACAGTATGGAGGAAGGGCCAGGAGGATGGAAAGATGAGAGGAGGCAGGGAATGGTAGAGCTAAGTAAGAGGGGGGATCAGGAGGGACTCGGAGAAGCAGGGGTGACAGAAAGTAGCAAAATGAGGAAGATAGATAGGGTCGTCTGTAGGACAGACAGGGAGTGTACGTTTAGGGTGTGCCTACCAGGGCCCAAGATTAGGGGTGTTGAGGAGAAGCTCAAGGGGGTAGTGAAGAGTCATGGGAAACATCCGAGAGTCATTGTGCAGGTGGGCACCAATGGTCTCTTGGACAGGGAATAGTAGGAGGAGGGAATAGGGACTGAGACGGTGTTAGGCAGGTATGATAAGCTTGTGGAGCAGTTAGTGCAGTTAGACTGTGATGCTTTGGTGATGGGCATATAACCAAGGCTTCGGATGAGTGCATGGGAAGCTAGTCAGATTTGTTGGATTAAAAAGGAGGTTAGAGAAGGTGTGTACGCAGAGGGGCATAGCATTTAGAGATGTGTGGGAGGATTTTGCAGGGACAAGGAACATGAAAATAGGATATGCCAATTGTAGAGGATTCAAAGGGAACATAGCAGAAATAGAAGTTGTAGCTGAAAGTGAAAATATGGATATCATAGCATTAGTAAAGACGAATATTAGACGACAAGAGATAAGGATAGTGTCAGGCCCTGCAGGATATGATATGATAGGTAGAGGAACAGAAAGTGGACAAAGGAAGGAAGGGAAATACGGTTTCTGAAATAGAGAGGGACAAAGTGGCATAAAGTCTGGAAGGAGAGATGGGAAGATGAAAGTGAGGTGAAAAATGAGATGTAGTGGATAGGAGTAGAGTCCAATGGAAACAGAGTGGCAATAGGTGTAGTGTATGTGGGACGTGGGGTCTACCGAATGAATTGAATGGGCCAATTTATTATAGAATATGAATAATGACATCCAGCAGCGGGGGTAGAAAGTTATGATTGCTGGGGAATTCAATGGGCAGATAGGGATTGGAGTAGATGGAATAAAAGGAGGAGACCGAGACGTTAATAGGAATGGAGGCAGGATATTAAACTTCACAAGGGAATAGGGGCTGAAAATAGTGAGCAGGGACACCCAGTGCACAGGGAAGTGGACATGGGCCTCAGGTGGCAGACAGACAATCATTGGTTATTTCTTAGTGGATAGTGAGATATTTTGAATGACACAAAAATGTGAAGTAGATGAGGAGGGTAGACTGGATATAGGCAGTGATCACAACTGAATGACAATATCAGTTGACATGTAACCATGCATGAAAGATAAAGGGACGACCAAATGGGTGTGGAACATACCCCACGGGAAAAAACTGGGGTGGTTATCAGGAAGCCTGAGAATGGAATTACAAGAGTGGAAAGATACATGGGAAATTGAAGGAGAAGTACAGCAAATGAAATAATGTATTTACATTGATTCAGGTTTTGGAATTGGCAAGACTAAAGCAGAGAAAGATTTCAAAGTGTGTTTTAGATGTGAGAGAGGCACATGATAAAGTATGGAGAGATGCTCTATCGGAAAAACTTAGTGGGTCAGGATTCGGAGGCAATTTTTTTGAAATAGTGAAAGCCCTAAACAAGGATGTAGAATGCATTGTTTCACTGGGAAATAAAATAGAAAACGCACTGCTGAACATAGGCTTAAAGCAAGGGTGTGTGCTTTCCTCAATTTTGTTCACCTCATATGTTTAGGACTTATTTGAACAACTAATGGATTGTGACAAGGGATCAAACATTAGGACACCAGGAAATTCCTGGGTTATTTTGCTCAGATGAAATTATGCTCATGGCCAAGTCTCAAAAAGAATTACAGAATATATTAAACATTGTAGGGAAATATGGTAATAAATTGATCAAAAACAAAAACCAAATCATGACAATCGGAAAGGAACCATATGGCAATAAAATTTGAGACTTAGTTGATTCCAAATTCTGGAGAGGAGGGAGCATCTGATTGAAATTGGATAGGTAGATGAATATACGTCTCTCAGGATAAAAACAAAAAGAAAAGAGAAAGGTACGGAAAGGTGCCATATTGAAAAGATAAAGCAGAAGATGAACCATACAAAGGGAATAATAAAAGCTGTAGCAATAGGTTAAATAGGGCCTTCACAGCTTGAGTGCTGTTGGATAGAGTAGCAATACCAGAAATTTTACATGATTTATATGTTATCACAGTAATTGAGGGAGATATCCAGGTTATGCAGAAAGCACAAAATAAAATAAGGAAATGGATTCTGGGAGCACGGCCATGTACCGCATCAGAAGCAATCTTAGGGCAGTTAGGATGGAATAGCATAACAGACTTTATGAATTGCCAAAGCCAAGGTGAACTACAGGGGTTATTTACAATCAGTAAGCAATGACAGGTGGTGCAGGAAAATATATACTGAAGCTGTTACAGTACAGACAAGATGAGCCAAAGACATCGATAAGTTAGCAGAAAGATATAAATTGAAAGGTTACGATAGAATTGAGGATCGAAAACATATATAGGGAAGGTAGTGACAGAAGGATGGAACAAAGACTGGTTAAAAGGAGTGAGGGAAAAAGGTACGTGCAATGCATACAAGGTTTTAAAGAAGCCAAAGAAAGGTACATGTCGGGATGGCGGGAAGGGATCCAAACTGTTGTTCTAGAGTAGGGTCAGAGTTATTAATTTAGGAAAGAGAAGGCAGAAATGGACTACTACAAGTAGCAATGTACGTGTAGAGTTTGTGCCAGGGAGGCAGATAAGAAGGTAGACCATTGGTTGCTATGGTGTGATGCAATTAAGGAGATGAGGGAAAAATATTTTTAGGGAATGGCAGAATGAGGATTATAACTGTAAGGGCTTTGAGGAAGTGCGGCACTTAGAAGAAGAGCGTGTGGTATGGATGTTAGGTTTGACAGGGGGTTTACCAAGTGGATAGAAACGGATCAGAACTGTACAGGACTTCCTGGTAGAGTGCTGGGAGAAAAGAAATGGAATGTTAGAATCAGATGAGAACAGAATTAATTAGAGGAACAGGTTTTGGGAAGGGCAAAGGTGTAACCCCTTATCAAGGGTCCCGTGACTGTGTGCACAGGGTATTCGAAATGTGTGAGCCTCAGAGATAGGGATACGGTCAGAGGGGCGAAGGGTTTTTTCCAGCCACCCTTATCAGCTATGATACAGGACTGCAGCAAATAAGCAGAGTGCCACAGGGTTATTATTATTATTATCAAACAAAGTTCAATCATGTTGGAATAAATAGAGCTAACCGTTTTTGATTGATTGCTTTTAAGATCTTTTTTATTTGGACTAAGTTTATTTAAAAAAACTGTCAAAATAATACCTTTATTGAGGTTATCAGGGACTACCTCTCACCCACCCCCACCCCACCCCCAACAAATCCTCCCAGTATACAATGAAGATACACGTGATCTTAAAACGTGTGACTTTTCATATTTCAGATGTTCGAAAGAGATGCCATCTATACCAGCAGCTATGTTACTCTTTAGTGATCGAATAAACTTATTTACAGCATCCGGAGTTATGATTTCTTAATGCAAAAATTAAAAACATAAATGTTACAAACCAATAAGGAAGCTTACTTTTACTATAGGAGGTCCTTATTTTATGCATGTTACCGTTATGTTTGTCGATATAAGATCGTTTGGTTTAAACATATTTTATTTGCTTGAAAATGTGTTGAAAACAAGTCAATGGTTTTCTTAAATCTGTTCCGCAGTACACAGATGGTGAATGACTTGTAAAAAATATCCCTCATTTCAAGATTCATGGGTACAATGCGGTTTGCGAACGCTTGATGAATATTTCTAAGGTTGTGAGGACCAGTTTAAAACCACCAGTTGCCTTTTATGGGTGACTGCCTGTCTCAAGTCAGGAGTGAAATTTGTTTCTTCACATTGGTATCGGAAGAGAAATGTTGATGCTTTGGCAAGTCTGGAATCTCTTTGCTGTCATTGTTGGGTTTGGAATTGATGAATATGGATCATGTTTTTTTTCTGTACTAATTAAATAAATCAGTATATTACAAGACATAAGTAAAAGAGGATATAGAGATAAAACATTGTAAAAAAAAAACACACACACACAAAGACAATAAGTGCCTTGCAACATTATGTCAATTTTTTTAGACTTGAGAATAAACATCTCTTCACACACAAATAAATGTCAACTGAATTCTTCCCTTCTGTTGCAGTTATCGTGCAGTAAATAACGCAAAGTAAAATCCCCGTTTAGGAAGTCTGATTGTAAAGGAATTAAAAACAGACTGTCCCAGTGGATTGAAAAGAGGACACTGCAGAAATTGAGAAAGCGTTTCTTGCGCTTCCACACCTGCACACTAAGGACTATTATGACCTTACAAGAAGTCGTTCAGCAGTTCACGCGCATTTTAGCATGCTGGATTTGTCACGATCTGTTTTCTCAAAGAGGTAAGATGAAATAGAAATGACATTTGAAAAAGTGTTTCCCTTCAAAATTCCCCAAGGTCCAGTGTTACGTAACTTACTGAAATTTCACCTGAGTTGTATTACACATGGGCAAAATGCATGTAACCTGTATGAATCGCCTGCATGGCACAGGTGTTGGCGTACACTGCAAAATGCATTTTTCTGGTTGTTCAGACTTATGCAAATTCAGTGAAATAGTTAGTAAATTTCTTGCATCATAACTCTCAACAGTTACGCCAGCATCCTGAATCCCATCCGCCAAATAGTCTGGAGACAATCTATATAAAACTTTGTATATTTGCACTAATTTATGTTTTTCTCGCCGGTCACTCAAAAATCCCCCCCTTGGTCTGTTCATACAGAGGTTTGGTTTAGTATCTGGATCATTTACGTCATCAATGAGCACATGTAGTGGAATATACAAAATAAGAACATAAACCGTATTTGAACATAAATGTTTAAGTATATTAGGAGTATACTTGTTTCCGTACTCAATTGGGGTGCAGGTACTTAGGTTGCCTCTTTAGAGCAAAGATTACACTTACATATGAAGGAAGTAGGCTTAAGTATACAGACATGTCCTTCGGTGGGTTATTCACTTTCTTGCATGGAGTTTCACATGAGTGAAATTAAATAATTCTTCACTGAATCTTTAATGGGTGTACGGTTGGAGGAGTTCCAACACGCTCGCCTCAGCCCGGGTTCGATTCACGGCCGGCCAGGCAAGCGCTAAGTGGAAAAGTTCTCCACATTCTGACTGTGTACGGTGTTTTTTTCCCGAGTCCTTCGGTTTCCTGCACCAAACAACTAGGTGGGACAGTGTACGCCAACACCTGTGCCATGGAGGGTGATTCATATAGATTTGACATGGTTCACAACCCATGTAGAAGATATGGACCTATACTTTTTATGTTGGTTGTAATCACACATTTTTTTCCGATGTTCAGTATTCCCAACTTCACAGCATCAATTACATTACGTACCTCTACTTTAAAAACTTTCCAAAACAGTCGCTACATACTGTAAGTTCACATAATTTCACTGTATTTTATTTTCTCTTATTTCGTTGATGGCACAGATCCGTAAAAATGAGAGGCAATGAAATACTTTTTTTAACACAGCATTAGCAGGAACTATGCACAAAACATAACATTAGTAGGAACCATGCTCAAAACATAACATTAGTAGGAACCATGCTCAAAACATAGCATTAGCAGGAATTATGCACAAAACATAACATTACTAGGAACCATGCTCAAAACATAACATTAGTAGGAACCATGCTCAAAACATAGCATTAGCAGGAATTATGCTTAATTTTTTTAAAAACAAAAAACCTGAGTTAAATGCTTGGTCTTGGAATGCAAAAGCCGTGAAAGATTATACGTGTGGAAATAAGTCTATTTACACTACTCTCACGCCTCTTGGATTTACATATGCTTGACTTTTGTATCGTAACCTGTTCTCTGAACTTGCGACAAATAGACAGTCCAGTATGGATAGCCCAAAAAACCTAAGTTAAATGCTTGGTCTTGGAATGCAAAAGCCGTGAAAGATTATACGTGTGGAAATAAGTCTATTTACACTACTCTCACGCCTCTTGGATTTACATATGCTTGACTTTTGTATCGTAACCTGTTCTCTGAACTTGCGACAAATAGACAGTCCAGTATGGATAGCCCATTGGGGATAACGCTGGGATCACGAGTTGTTGGATTTTCACATTTTCAAAAACATGAAAATCCAACAACGAGCAAATACGCACCAAGTCAAAGTTCTATTCGAGAAATAAATTTGAAAATGGCGCCATTTTGAAAGTGGGAGGAGTCGCTATTTTATTAAATGCACCAGGCCTCAGATTGGTTTGTCTACTACTTGAAACCAATAGGTGACAAATCACATGAAAGATCACAATTAAAACCTTGTCCTGTACACCCATGTAGGATAACCCATTCAGGATACGCTTAAGATAATACGAGAACATGGTATCCGACACATCCCGATAACAGGTTAACGTGGCTTGATGGTTGGAGAGAGGCAGGAAGGCAGGCAATGCACCCTTGAGGACTTCTTACAGCTAGGACGGTGATTGACACAGCTGTTGGCGTGTGTCTCATACACAACTTCTTTGTGTACTTCACGGTTAACAGCATCATCAATTGCGCACTTTGGTCCTGTTCTTGATATCAATTATTCATGGTATACTATCAAAAAGCTTTCCCCCTCCTTTTGACTTCCCGACAATTCTGCCCTTTGCTAGTTCATTTAATGACCTGTGAAACATAATCGTAATTTTCGCTTCATCCCTTGACGTGTTTCCAGGTAAAAGTGTCTTTAACTCTTTAATCTTGTCGGTCCTTCCTTGTTCATACTCATCGTCTCATTTGCACACACTGAAAAAGTGCATGCCTATATATATATATATATATATATATATATATATATATATATATATATATATATATATATATATATATATATATATATATGCATATATATACATATATATATATTTATATTTATATATATGCAGTGTTTCTTCAGGCATCAGCGCGTCATATATAGAGTCCAATTCCTTTTTAAATGGTTTTGTGTTTCTCAACAATAACATCTGTATGAAAAGGACCCCTGAATAAATTTACAGCATAACGGTTGACGCAGTGTGCATGGTACTTGTAGGTCTATAGCAAATGTCTAACCCACGAGAACATGCTCGTGTGTACACCAAGGCCACAATACCAGCAGAATGGCCTGAGGTCTCTTTCTTGCTTTTATGGTCACTTTATGTTACGATATATTAGTGAAAATACTTTAAGCCCAGCCGGCAGCATGGGACCACTTGAATCTCTTGTGTCCATACCATATTATACTGCCATGCCACCTGTCTCCGTAAGCGCATGTTTATCTTGCCTATTGCCATGTAATGCTCTCCGCTTCATGTTTCTCTGTCTTGTAAGTACCACCCATGTGGAAAGGGTTGTTCCAAACAGCCAAAGGCAAATTAAGCGTCTCACGAGGTTTCTGCTTTAGAAAAAAAATGAGATGGTCCATTCTCTGTGGAAGGCAAATAAGCCACTTTTCAGCTCCAAATAGCAATCGAAAAACTAAAATATCTAGAAAAATATGTAATCAGATTTCTGTCTTTTCCGCAAATCTGTGAAGGCCTTAACCCTTCAACTGGTCGTTTTATTGGATAACAACCATGAACATCTTGCAATGTAAGGCCAAGTGTTGGTGGCTGCACCTTCTTCACGCTTGACCCGTTTGATCTCCACGTTTCTTCAGCGCTTAATATATTGGTCAACATTTTGAATTGAACTATCACAAACGTATTTGGCAGACGGCGAGGGTACGATCTGCTTTCATTGGTTTCCGATCAACAGCACTGAAGCATAGGCAGTGACATGCGCCATGTATGACGATTAAGGTAAGAGGATTCAAGAGCATTAGTCATTTCCCTCAGGTTGTTTATAATGCATTTTCCAGCTAGCTTAGCCATACTTCGCAGCTATGCATTTTACAAATACGGCTTTTTTCTAATATGTGCCATCGTTGTAGGTCATTTAGTTGTCCTTTTGGCTATCAAGATTATGAAGTTGGGAATCTAATTTTCCATGATTGAAGTGCATGTGGCAATGCACCTGTTTGCATGTAGTGTGCTCTTGGTATGTATGCAAACGTCTTGGTAAGAAAAATAGTGCTTTTGTGATTGTTTTAAGCAGAAAGCATTTAAATTATATCTAACGGAAAAAATCCGTAGAAACATACTTTTTGATATTCTGTTTACAGACAAATCATCTTGTCTTTTCGTTTATTATAAAATAATTTTCTAACTAGTTACCAGTGAAATTTCATAGTTGGGAGATACTTTGGTGCTATGTCCTTACTGTTTTCGCGGAGTTTATTGAAGGGATCATCGTCCACTATCTATTATCCATTCACAATTACATTTTCAATTTCTTATCAATCATACATTGGTCAGATTGTCATTGAACCCAGAGAGAAACCTACTACGGCGTGTATGATTCTTTTTGAGAAAAAAAACTGAGTCTTTTCTAACACTGATGGGCCAATTGCTTCGAAACCATGAAGGCGTTCCTTAGGGTACTCCTAGACTTTGATTTGCTCACCAGTCGGTGTTGCAACCTTTTTTGAACTTCTATCAGTTTATATTTTAGTTACTTCTCGCCACTGTATGTTTGATTCTTTTGACACTTGATGGGAATGCATTTTGCTCGTACTGCTCACTAGGCGTCCCTGTTTATCATTCAATGTAATCCCAATATACATATAAGTACCTACGCACGGGAACATGATTGCATGCATAAAAAAGTAGTCATACCCGTCTGGTGCATTTTATACTATTCTTACATACTTCACTATCAATGATAAGCCTTTAAGTCATCAAATGGATCATTGTAGCCAGTATAATTTGATATCTATACTTCATTAGTTATTACCTTCAGCAGTGTATTGTGTCCTGTAGGTATTGTAAATATGAAGGGTGGACCTGTATATCTCGCGAGCCCCGAGATCAGTTTTGTACTGGAAGGTGGTCCAGGTAAAACTAAATAAATAAAGTAGTAGTAGTAGTAGTAGTAGTAGTAGTAGTAGTAATAGTAGTAGTAGTAGTAGTAGTAGTAGTAGTAGTAGTGATGATGATAATGTCATCTATATATCTGATAAATAATGGTTCACACACCTACGATTCTTCACTACTTGGTGATGATGGCATTTCCTGATTTTTAAAGAATGGTCGAAATTGCGTATTATGGGTAAGGGTACATATACATACTAACATTGTTACTATAGAGATATCAGCAAATGTGACATATTGGCTTATATTTCAGTAATGGTGTACCCTAGGTACATTGTTACCATATGATGGATAAAACTTTCCACTTCACTTATTGTACAACAAGTGCAACAATATGGCATTATTGTCCTGTAACAAAGCCATTTTATTAAGCGATTATATTTTTAGAACTGACACTGATTTGACATGTTTTCCTGTTCTGGGTTCGCACTTAACATACCAAAAGACTTGTAGAGTTGTGCGCGTATCTTTAGTATCAAAGTTCCGTGCATTCACACTATTTTACAAGCAAACTGATGAAAGATGGTGATATATTAGAAGTTTGCCACTGGTTACCAGCATCAATTACAATTTACCTGTACGTAAAATTTCATGCCCAATTATCGGACGTGCCCAAACGCAGAAAGTGAAATACATATAAATAATGCGGGCGTATAACTACGCTCTGCAACGTACTCTAGCAGGTGGTATTTTTAGCATTAATGTAGTCCTTCCCAAATAAGGAGGATATCCATTGTTGCAAAGAACACATCGTGACATGGACAATTTGCATATGGGCGATGTGATCAGTGAAAGCAGGTGTTTATAGGGGGTCTATGAGCAAACACGAGACAAAAGACAATAGGTTTATTATATCATGATTCCTTCCAGGTCTCTTTTTAAATGTTTTAGCCAAATGACGATAAGAGACTGAGCTTCAAAGAGAAGCATGGGGCAGACGACATTTCTCATAACTGGCCGTTATCGACCCGCGCTTGCAGTGGAGTGTCAACACATCCTCACTCAGCAATGTGCAATGGAAATAAGTAGCGATCGTACCGTTGACGGCCTCCAGCACACTCTTTCCCATGGAATGTCAAAAGGAAACATTTCCAGGTGTTTATCTTGCCCTCGAATTCCCATTAAAGGAAACATTTCATCTCTTTCAATTTTCTATTTCTGTTGTTTCTGTTGCATTGACATATGCATATCACAGCAAAACCTGTTGTCTCACATATGCAAAACGCTGTATCTGGCAGCATGCACATACACTCGCACATACTCGTACAGGTGCTGCACAGCTGGAACGTGTTACTGTGTTAGAATATCAAACTGTACGTGCGCCCACACCCCACCGCTATGGCCGACACATATCTCAAACAAAAAGAAAAGTGTCATTACTCGTGATTTAAGTTACGATATGAATTTCCGTTGTGCTTCATAACAGCTATGATCATTTTCCTTTGTTCCTCCCGTGTCCATTGCGGATGGGCGTTCCTCCTATTTTTATCATTGTATCATCTCTTCCTTCTTGTCATCATCGACTTGTGATTGAACCATAACGTGTATAATGAAGTTGTTGGCACCTCTGTACAAGTAACCACGTGCTGTGGAAGTGAATTTAAACAGTGACTTTGTCATTGTATCGCAACCTGCAAAACATTGCCTCATTCAAATTAATAAAAAGATACCAGCATATCTAACCATAAACGCGGTGAAACTGCTTAGTCAGCCACTGTAGCAGAAGGGATAAAGGGTAGCGGAAATAAGACCCCCCCCCCCCCTATGGACAGTTAGGTGTTATTATATATGACTGGTTCTGGCACGATCATATCCAGAGGGGATAAAGGACAGCGGAAATAAAAACTCCTATGGACAGTCAGGTGTAATTTTATATTACCGGTTCTGGCACGATCATATCCAGAGGGGTTAAAGGACAGCGGAAATAAAAACTCCTATGGACAGTCAGGTGTAATTTTACATGACCGGTTCTGGCACGATCATATCCAGAGGGGATAAAGGATAGCGGAAATAAAAACTCCTATGGACAGTCAAGTGAAATTTTATATGATCGGTTCTGGCACGACCAAATCGATTCTGTTTGTATTTCGGCAATGGAATGTGCTGACTGTGCAAGAAAATGGTAATTAACCTTAGACGGAAAACACTGGAAAAAACGTTTGTCATAGATTGGACCTTACCGGACTATCATCGATGCCTGTGGCGCAAGTGCACGACGGGGCAGGTAAATCGTCAGGAACGTGTACGACCAGTCCGTCGTGGGCGCAATAACGGGTGAAACTAAACATGGCCCAAACAGACGTCTTAACGAAGATACTCCGTAAGAAATGCACCAGGCGTCAAAGAAAAACAGAATAAATTGCTTAAATGTACACATTAGTAAAAGGACGTGCCCCTAACACGGATTCCATCTCCAATCCCATCAGGAAATGATAATTATATCCTGCGTGTTACATGCAGGCCAAGCTTGAGAAAAGATGCCGTCTTTCCTTCAACCGTTTTCTTGTACTAGTCATTATCTTATAAAGTTTAGACCACCCCATCGCTGAGCTCATTTAAGAATAAGTAAAGCAAGTATGCTTAATTAACTAAAACAGCAAAGCTAACATTCTTTTGATTAGCAATAACATTAATACGTTTACTATCAACAAAGGCATATTTGAATCAGTTCACCCATTGATCATCGAGACAAAACGATTTTAAATTGCACACCTTATATTTGATGAAGACAAACCACTTGAATTTTAAAAAAAATGTACGAACGTGAAATAATTGCAAGTAGGTAAATAAATAAATGTAGCACTTATTGCTCATAATGGCCAGAAATAGTGAACTTATATGCATTAATAGAGAAGAGGTAATACATAAATATTGTATAAGAGAGCAAAGACCACAAGAATGGTCCAGGTCACCATAAGAATGGTTGAGGTCAGCAGATTTCCTCGGCGCAAACTGAGGTCAAGGCGCCGAGGGAAGCTGTGGACTCCCTCTTATCAGGGCACTGAATGAGTTAAACCCCCTTATACAAGACTGAAATCAACGTGGTACCGGACAACAAATGTTAATGGCTAGGATATGGGCCGTCATCCAGGGCTGGCTTGCCTACGCCAAGTGGTACGACGGTATGTCTTTATTTGACTAACTGAAGTTCTTCTTTAACGTAATAATCAATCAAACTATTGTTTTTCATCAACTGATGATAACAATATTTTAGACTTTCATATATTGGTACTGTACAGACTCTCAACCGATCAGAATACAAGTGTGCAATCTACCATGGAACATCAATGCAGTAACTAACTGTGGCGGGCCAGCTCTAAGCACTCCGCAGCGGGGCTTATAATTTATGGAAAACAGTCATCGCACCAGAGGTAAAAATTCTGGAAACTGTGGCAAGCAATTTGAACATTTAATCTGGGTTTCTGGTCACAAATTATGTTTTACTCAGTAATTAGATGAGATATATTTATATGGGATGGATATGTGGCGGTGCTTTATCCACATGGACAGGTTCCGGAATGTCTGACATTCTTTAGTTATTGCTTTAATGATGTTATCTATTAAGGGTCATAACGTTTAAGCTAATCTGTAATCAACTGGATAGAGCAGCTATTTGACACCACCAAAGAAAGCATACTGTGTTCTTCTTATATCTAAAACACAGGTGACTATGGCAAGTCGTTTTTAACATTTAATCATGTATTTTGTAAAAATTATTGCTGATCTCCATAAATTATTGACCTAAACTGATATAGAGATATCGTTTGTTGACATCATTCATTCAGTTAAGGAGTTCAAAAAATAATTTTGGAGCTTAACTGATTTATGGAGATCAAAAAAAGGTTGCATTATTGCGCCCTATTTATCAAACTCCGCTCATTTAATATGGTAGTGCAGTCTGGGATGGCTGCACACAGGACAACTCACAACGGTTATAAAGTGTTCAGCTGACTGCTGCTCATGTCATTTCTGGTGCGATGCTAACCACCCAAACGAGAAAGTATATGAAGAAACGGGTCTCCAAACTTTGGCTAAATGTATAGAATTGAAGAAGTTAATTCAAATGTATAAAATTACCCATAACATAGCTCCAGAATACCTAAATGAAATCATTCATTCCAACCAAAACCAGGGCACATACAATACAAGGCAAGCAGGTAACCTTCCTCATTTAAGAGCAAGAACAGACTTATTTAACAATACTTTCTACCCCGGCACATCAAGACTTCGAAACCAACTACCACTCAACATTTGAAATTCTAACTCCCTCGATGAATTCAAGAAACATATATTCGAAAGTCTCCCGCTCAATTAAAGACACTAAATTATACTATGTTGGCACTAGATACTCCTCTGTTAAGCATTCAAGACTCCGGATTGGCCGCAGCTAGCTGAAAGCCCGTTTTACATACCGTTGTTTTTTGCGAATACCCAAATTGTTCTGGACAGAAGATACCTGGCATTACGTTTTCGTCTTCCATTTTATACTACCCAACGAGGTAGACTACATACAAGCATTTCTTATCTTGCTACTTTCACTTCAGATACAGTTTTGTTTGGGTCAACAAATTGTACATTTGAAGACAAAAATTCATTGTTCTGGCAGTTCAAGAATACATTGTGAAAACTAAACGCTTCCGGCGCGATGCTGTTAAATGAGGTATATTTAGAAAGTTTAGCGCCACTATACATTTTGAATAATTGTCATTTACAGTCGTCGTGAGACCCCTCCATCGCTGCATCATGGTCGATGAGCTTCGTCGCGTCAGTGGGGTCATACGATGATGCCCAAAGTCAGACCTTCTGTCTGTCTCGTCGAAACAGTGGTGCCTCCCTTAAACCTGTTGGTCCGGCGCAATGCTACATTTCAATTAAACGATTACAGAATCCATGTCATGGAGGGATGTGCCGGACTATGTGACGTCGTGTCTGTCCTGTCTTCTTGTCTACTTTCTGCAAGAGGGGATAATATAGGGCTTAGCCCTTCTGCCCCATTGTGTTCCATAACAAACATTGTATATACACGTGACAATTGTACATTTGTATTATCATGGAATAAAATATGTTAAAACCAAACTCCATAATGCGTTTTTGAGCTTCTTAACTAACTTATTGCACTCCAAAAATTGAGCTCCATAGTTCATTTTATATTTCAACAAATGAAAGCCATAAGTCTAAAACCCTTTACCTTTATACATGATTTGCGGACCCACAAATTGTGAAGAAAGCATGATTACCTTGTGGAAGAGTCCAGTGTTGCAATTTGTCCAAATAGTAGCATCGTTGACAGCTGTAGGCATGTTGGCATTGTTGACAGCTGCAGCCATGTCAGCATTATTGACAGCTGTAGGCATGCTGGCATTGTTGACAGCTGCAGGCATGCTGGCATTGTTGACAGCTGCAGGCATGTGCCGGCATAGTTGACAGCTGCAGGCATGCCGGCATTGTTCACAGCTTCAGGCATGCTGGTATTGTTGACAGCTGCAGGCATGCTGGAATTGTTGTTAGCTGCAGGCAGGCATGCTGGCATTGTTGACAGCTTCAGGCATGCTGGTATTGTTCACAGCTGCAGGCATGCCGGCATTGTTCAGAGCTGCAGACATGCCGGCATTGTTCACCGCTTTAGGCATGCCAGCATTCTTGACAGCTGCAGGCATGCCAGCATTCTTGACAGCTTCAGGCACGCCGGCATTGTTGACGGCTGTAGGCATGCCGGCATTGTTGACAGCTGCAGGCATGTGCCGGCATAGTTGACAACTGCAGGCATGCCGGCATTGTTGACAGCTTCAGGCATGCTGGTATTGTTGACAGCTGCAGGCATGTGCCGGCATTGTTCACTTCTGCAGACATGCCGGCAATGTTCACAGCTTCAGGCATGCCGGCATTCTTGACAGCTGCAGGCATGCCGGCATTCTTGACAGCTTCAGGCATGCCGGCATTCTTGACCACTGTAGGCATGCCGGCATTCTTGGCAGCTGCAGGCATGCTGGTATTGTTGACAGCTGCAGGCATGCTGGAATTGTTGTTAGCTGCAGGCAGGCATGCTGGCATTGTTGACAGCTTCAGGCATGCTGGTATTGTTCACAGCTGCAGGCATGCCGGCATTGTTCAGAGCTGCAGACATGCCGGCATTGTTCACCGCTTTAGGCATGCCAGCATTCTTGACAGCTGCAGGCATGCCGGCATTCTTGACAGCTTCAGGCACGCCGGCATTGTTGACGGCTGTAGGCATGCCGGCATTGTTGACAGCTGTAGGCATGCTGGCATTGATGACAGCTGCAGGCATGTGCCGGCATAGTTGACAACTGCAGGCATGCCGGCATTGTTGACAGCTTCAGGCATGCTGGTATTGTTGACATCTGCAGGCATGCCGGCATTGTTCACAGCTGCAGACATGCTGGCAATGTTGACAGCTGCAGGCATGCCGGCATTGTTGACAGCTGTAGGCATGCTGGCATTGTTGACCGCTGCAGGCATGCCGGCATTGTTGACAGCTGTAGGCATGCTGGTATTGTTGACGGCTGTAGGCATGCTGGCATTGTTGACAGCTGTAGGCATGCCGGCATTGTTGACAGCTGTAGGCATGCTGGTATTGTTGACAGCTGCAGGCATGCTGGCATTTTTTACAGCTTTAGGTATGCCGGCATTTTTGACAGCTGTAGGTATGCCGGCATTGTTGACAGCTGCAGGCATGCTGATATTGTTGACAGCTGTAGGTATGCCGGCATTTCATTCCAACACAATCCATTTTTTGTGCCACAAATTAGATAACTCATTTTTTTGTGTAAGGAATTGCATACCCTTTTGGGGTTTTTCAATGGCTTGCTCATTTCATGGAATGTCTCGTTCAGGAATTTCGTAGTATGGCCGGTTTGGGCGGGATGGCGGGTAAAGGGAGCCGTCTACGAAGCTGTCAAGAGGGCTGAGTGACTAGATGACTACAATTAAAGCACAAAAAGTGATGAGGTTGGTCTTTATTTATAATGTTATCTTAGATTGCTGGACACTTTCATTACCAATCTCCACAAATGTCGATGTGTTTAGAGTAAACACAACAATCCCAGATTCATATTCCTTGTGAACCGACCTTCCATTTCAGTAGCAGCGTCCCTAGCGTTGCAGAGAATATTGGCACTGAAGCAGTTACTGTGTGTCCCCGAGTGTGCAGAAGAAAGTAGTTCGCCTGCTTGTGTGTATCCAAACCACACCCCCAAGGAGTCTGGATCAGGACACTTTGCTCAACCTTTCCACTTGAATATGGAGCTGTTCTTGGGACTCGCACATTTTAATTAACTTCATCCTATTTCGTATTTGAGCATGTAAAATTGGAAACAGTCGTCTCACTGTGAATCTGCCTGCGGTAGTGGGAGCTTTGGCAAAATACAAGGCGGAATCAATGCCACTTCAACCATTCAGTATCAGCCAACGTCCGCACATTGTGGCTGTTCAATTTGGTGAAACAAAAAGTACCCTTTTCTCTGTGTTCTTTTTCCTTTTTGAGGTCTTAGATAAGAGTTTATTAGACTATTGTAAGTTTATAGTGACTCTGGGTTTTCTGATGAAGGGAATCACAAGGCCAAACAGGTGCACATGCATGTAACATTTATGGCTAAACCACGGAGCCAGTATAGCTAGCGCGGTAGCTACAGCAACACAGGCACAATTTGACATAGATTAATCGGCCACAGAGTGGTCAAGACACAATATCTGCATCCCCTGTCTTGTTTCCCTCTATGGGCCATTGAAACCTCAAGAGCATGTGTATTTTCAGACCAACGTGAAACCTAATCAAATGTGTTTCAGGAAAAAGAGTGGAACACCTGATCATATACTTTGAAAACCTCAATTAAAAAGTATCTTAATCAATATTCTAGACGTCAATTGTGTGCTTGTTTTGTAGATTTTAATTGTGCCTTCGACTCCGTATCGGGGGTGCTACGTAAACTTTTATCAATGAAGTTAACAGCAATTTTTCTTTCAATATTTAAACTTCCGTGTATTAAGATGTCCTATCGTGTATAAAAGCGAACGGCTGTTTTACTTTGTCATTTACTTTAAATGTTCGTATAAAGGAGGAACGTGAGTTGAGTCCTATTTGTTTAATCTATGGCTTGCAGATTTGCAACGAAATTTTGATCAAACTTATGACGCGGCTTCTAGTGATGCAAATGTCGATTGTCTATTATGCGGATGACGTGGTTCTGGTGTGAGAATCCGCATTAGGACTACAGTGGACAGTCGATCAGATCTATCAATATTGTACCTGAAACTGACTGTAAACTTCTCCAAGGCCAGGATTATTGTACATTTATTCGACAAAGGAGGCCAGAAAATTAGGCATGTCTATTTTACTTTTCTCGAAAAAAAAATATTGAAAAATCACAACATTATTTTTATCTTGGAATAGTATTTTGCACAACTGGAACATACGGCAACGTAATTGGGCGATTCCTACATTAGGCCAACAACTCTCTCTTCAACTTTAACAGAATTCTATAAATAACGATGTGCGACTGTCCATGAAACTGTTTAACTCTTTTATTACCCAAACTGTTTAACTCTTTTATTACCCAAACTGTTTAACTCTTTTATAACCCAAACTGTTTAAATCTTTTATTACCCAAACCGTCCTATGGCAGGGAAGCATAGTATTGACACATCATTGGTCAATCAGACACTATTGACGCATATGTATGCAAATGTTCAGTGGAAAACTAGATACAATTCGCTTTAGTTGATAACTGTTGAATAAAATACATTCATGGCATTCTACAATGTACTGACATGTAGGAAAGCTGGAGTCATTTGGTTGGAAACAATGCCGTTTCGAAACTGTTGTGCTCGTATTGGAAGTTTATAAACAGTTTTGAAATTAAAACCCATCTTTACAGAAACATCTAACTATTACACAGAAACATGTAACTATTACACAGAAACATGTAACTATTACACAGAAACATCTAACTATTACACAGAAGCATGTAACTATTACACAGAAATATTTTACGAAACTAAAAATCAGTGCATATACAGTGGCTGAATCTGGCCCATACACAAACCCAAACACACCTATTGAGGTGAGAAATTGTTTACTGTCTGCAACAGGAACCAAACACACCTATTGAGTTGAGAAATTGTTTATTGTGTGGAACGGGAACCAAACACACAAACTCAGTTGAGAAATTGTTTACTCTGTGGAACCGGAACCAAACACACAAACTCAGTCGAGAAATTGTTTACTCTGTGGAACAGAAACTAAACACACCTATTGAGTTGAAAAATTGTTTACTCTGTGGAACAGAAACCAAACACACTTATTGGGTTGAGAAAGTGTTTACTCTGTGGAAAAGTATATTACGGGGCAAAATCTTGTCTGAATGGGTGTGTGCTCATATTGTCCTTATCGACACCGCTGTATTGGACAATGTTATACAATAAATTCCACTAGCAGCGTCTGTTAAGGTCAGTGAGTGTAGTCAAATGACTTGAAAGTTACCATAATGTCAGTCTGTTGTCGCAATTAATGTCAATAAAGCTATTTCTATTCTTTCGGTCTTGTCGTCCTGCCAACACAATAACCGAATGTTATATAAAGTGAGAAGAATGGATTGTAAGTAGTGGTATTGTATGTATGTATGTATGTATGTATGTATGTATGTATGTATGTATGTACGTATGAACGTGTGTGTGTATGTATGTATGTATGTATGTATGTATGTGTGAGTATGCATGTATGTACATATGCATATATAACTACCTCCATTGAATCATTCTTTTTAGGAATGGGGATTTCGTTGAGTGGATATGTGCGTTTCTCATTTCAGCTTGGCGAATAGTGCCAAAGGTTGCAGGTTCGAGTTCCGCTCGTTCCGAACATAAAATATATATCTTTGGCATTTCCTTAATGCTGGTGGATTTACGTCCCCGATTTTGAAATAAATGCCGACTCAGTAAATATACTGCATTACCGTGTTGATATGGCACTCGCACATAACTACCTCCATTGAACCATTCTTTTTAGGAATGGGGATTTGGTTAAGTGGATATGTGCGTTATCATTTCAGCTCGGCGAATGGTGCCAAAGGTTGCAGAGTCGAGTCTCGCTCGTTCCGAACATAAAATATGTATGTACGTATGTATGGTGTCAGTCTACTCTGTAAAAAAATTACATAAAGTCATTTTTAATAGATAAAAGCCATGAGAATTTTTTATGGATTAAGTTAGACAAGGTTTATTTTGGTTTGGGGAGTGACGTTTTCCTTGGATGCGTGTATATCCGCTAAATCCGCAAAAGGCTGATTAATATTTACAAACATTGCAAACAAAAGTATAGTTCCAGAGGTTCTGTTGTATTAATGAGCCATTTAAATACCAGAACCGGCAACAACCAAGACTTCATCGAACTTGACCATAATGATTACGTTCCATTACCGGATGATTACAATCCAGACTGGGATGTCAATTCGCGAGTCAAAGGGTGATGGGGTGAATGCCCTTGGTGAAGGCTTGATTAAATTGTGCGTAAGCTCTGTTTTCAGGATGCTAAATGTCAGAATTGCATGTCATAATGAAGGTAAACGGGCTTGCCTTTAGGTTAATGATACTGTCGTTAATTGTTTGAGAGGAGGTCGTATCAATGACGTACATACCTCACTAACAAAGGAGACCAGAAGATACCAACAGGTGATTTTGCATGTTGGTACAAATGACTGCGAAAAATCAGGAGTAGTTGACGACATAGTCGCAGACTACCGCTTGCTTATACAAGGTGCCAAAGCAGTGGCAGATAAGGTATCAGTTTCCAGCATCTGTCCAAGAACAGACAATGTAAGCGCTCAAGAATGTATTGAAGTTGTAAATACTGAATTGGAAGCTTTGTGTGCGGAGACAAACTGCACATTTATTGCTAATGATCCGAAGTTTCGCTTAGCCGATGGTTCCATCAACGAAGGCGCACTTTGGGTGGACGGGCTTCACCCTTCCCACTTTGGAACCAAAGCTCTGATTGATGCTTTTGCAATACCCTCCTTAAAGTTGAGTCAATACAGAAGCAAGTGCTTTCATCAGCAGAGACCCCCAATGCAACATCCGCAACGTGGTGATAAGCAGCGATCGGGACCATCACACAGACCAACCATGAGCGGTAACGGTAGAAATCATAATCAGCCTAAATGTCACTTTTGCGGTGAGGCACATACATCCAATGTCTGTCGTCACGGACGTAAAATAAAATGCCATTACTGTGGGATACTCGGACATAAACAATCAACCTGCTGGCGAAAGCTTAATTCCCGCTAGAGGTTCGGCCAAGAAGAGAGTGCCGGCAAAGCCCGGAAACCAAGGCGACATAAAAGAGATGGTAAGCAGGTTAAGAATCGTAATTTAAGAACTGTTGCATCATCTCTCGCTTTTTGTAACGTCCAAAACTTAGGCTTGGCTAAAAGAAATGAACTGACCAATTTGTTGGACAATGAACGTTTCACGCTTTTTTGTATGACAGAAACTTTCCATAAAGATGATAGCGACGAGTTATTCAACTCATTGCACCCAGATTATAATTGGGTCGGGAAATCGAGATCCAATCATTACAAAAGTGGCGGAGGGGGTCTAGGAATCCTATTACGAAATGACGTATTAATCATGGACAAAAATTTATTTGGTGGGCTGTATGATGATCATGAAAGAATGTGGGTTAAGGTCAAGATCGGGACTAAAATGTTGGTTTTTGGTTTGGTGTATTTCCCAAATGACAATATTGATAAAGATAACAGTACGTCTCTATGCAATGAATTAATAGAAAACATATCTACCTTAAAATCTAAAGACCAAGACTTCATTTTATTTGGTGATTTTAATGGCAAGCTTTTAAATTTCTGACAAGATAACCGACCAAGCTTTAATGGTGATCTTTTACATAATCTTATTGAAACTACAGCTGTCCAGGTACTTAATGAATCACCGGTATGTTCAGGTACCTATACATGACAAAGAGGTGATCTGAAGTCAACCATTGATTATGCACGGTGTAATGAGTCGGTATACAATGGTGTTACTTCAGTTACTATAGATCAACTAGGTCTATATGACATCGGAAGTGACCACAACACTATTCATGTCCTCCTTGATTCATGTTCAGAAGGCCCGAAAAACGAGATTACGGGTGACAAACTAAAAAGTTATTGGAACATTACAGAGAAGTCTGATTGGTACGCATTTAAAAGAGAATTGGATAATGTATTTTCAAACTGGGATTGTAATAATTTTCACTCAGCTGATGATGCATGGGACAGCTGGAAGGGAATTATCTTGAGAGCGGGTGAAAAGGTGATTGGTTTGAAACACGTAAGAGGGCGCTCAAATCGCCACTTTGCCATGGATAAAGATATTATGCGTCTCATACAAAGCAGAAAATCTGCAAAACGGCTGTATAGGTATTGGGCGAAACATGATACTGTTGACAGTAATGTGTTACAGGCTATATGGAAAGAATACTTAGACCGTAAACACGCTGTTCAGGAAAAGATCAAGTCGAAACGGGTTAAAGGCAAACTTGATGTTATTATTCGCAATTGTCACAAAGGTACAAAGAATACCAGGGCGTACTGGCGCACCTTAAAACGATTGAATTGTAACAATGGTTATCCCCTCAAAATTGTTCACCCTGACGATACCGGTAAAACTGTGGATGATCTTAAGGAGATAAACAGAAGCCTTGGTAAATATTGGCAGAATTTGGGATCTTCCGGACCAGAATCTGTAGATCAGGCAAAATTGAAAGAAGTCGCAAATTTACATTCTTGCACAAGTGATGGACGCGGTCTTTCTGAGATAAACATAGGGGTACAAGAGGTTGAGAAAGCTATATGTAAGCTAAAAAATGGTAAATCATATGCTGTTGACAAAATCCCTAATGAATTTCTCAAAAACGGAGGAGCTACACTTACTCGTACTATTTCCAATATGTTCAATGTCTTTAAATTACTTGAAAGTTTTCCAAGTGAATGGTACACTGGAATTGTAAAGCCCATTCATAAGGAGGGTAACAAAGAAGTCTTGAGCAATTACCGCGGCATCACGCTAACGTCTAATCTATACAAGCTCTTTGCGTCCTTGCTTGAAAATCATATGATGACATTTTTTGAAAATACTAATTTCTTAGGCGAGCTACATGGTGCTTATAGAAAGGTTAGACGCCTAGAAGACCACTATTTTACTTTAAAGGGCTTATGTAGCCTCAGGAAAAATTTGAAGAAAAAAACATGGTTGACTTTTTTGGATATAAGTAAAGCTTTTGATACTGTAAATAGGGATCGTATGTTTTGTTCATTATGGAAAAGTGGTGTGCAAGGTAAAACTTGGCGTTTGGTACAGAAATTATATGAAAATGTACAGAATAAAGTAATCTTCGGTCCATTTGAAAGTGACTGGTTTGACGTGCAAAATGGCCTAAAACAAGGATGTATAATGTCCCCTATGCTTTTTTCGGTAGTTATGACAGATTTGGTAACAATGCTTCAAAACCAAAATTTAGGTATACCATTCCAGGATGAACATATACCAGCAATTTTATATGCAGACGACATTGTCCTAATTGCAGAAAATGATAATCAACTTCAAACGATGTTAAACGTAGCCCATTCTTTTGTTACTAAATGGGGAATGAATTTTAACGGTAATAAATCCAACATTATGACAATTGGTAAACGTATAGATAAAAACAAGCGATGGAAGCTGGGTCATATTGAATTAACGGAATGTGATTCGTATAAATATTTAGGTATACTTTTCAGTAAATATCTAGCTGATAGTGTTCATGTACAACAATATGTTAAACCCAAAGCCACCCGTCTTAACGGTTACATGTGCAGTATTTTGGCTGCCCACGAAAACGTGAACAGAGTAGTATTTGGGGACAGTCTCTGGAGAAGTTTGATAATGCCAGCGCTGGCACATGGGTCTGCAGTTTGGCTGTGTAATTCTAAGGAAAGTGTAACAGCTGTTAAATCTTTTCAATATTCAGCCGCACGTGCAATTTTACGAATAAAAGGCACACCCGCGATGGTAGCCACTTTGGGGGATTTGGGTTGGCTACCGCTAAATTTTATTCTTGACAAAATACGTATAAAGTACTTCCATAGATTAAAACACTTGCTCCCGGAGTCGAGACTTTGTAAAAGAATTTTTCTGGAAATGGAAAATGAATTTGTAAATGGAGGCAGTACCTCTTGGCCTTATTTTAAGGAGATTAAGAAAATATTTATTAACGTTGGACTCCATAATTTGATGTACCGTCAGGATGGACTGTGCGTTGACAAATTTCATAAACTGAGTGTAGACAACTTTATACAGAGCTTTTTCACCGAGATTGACAATAGGTCATCATTACATTTTTACAGCTTATTGAAGCGATCCTCTTTTCGGGAGGAATATCTTTTTACGGTGAATGATTTTGAATCGGCTCGCTTGAAGTTTATGGCACGTTCTGGATGTTTAGGTATACAGGAGAATTTATATAAATGGAATTTAGCATGATCTGCGACTTGTAAATTGTGTGGTAGCAGCTTAGAAAATATTTGTCATTTTTTGCTTACATGTCCAACACTCAATGCTATATGTCTGAAACTGTGGTATGAACTCGAATCCACTTTATGCGACACAGGTTATACGCACGTGTGGGAGCAGTTCATGGGCGCTTCCGTCAACAGTAAATTGTGCTTTCTTCTGGGTAACTCAGCTAATATTCATGGCGACCAAATTGGGATTATTTTTGATGGTGTATGCAAACGGTTTTTAAAAGAAGCTTGGCTTACCCGTAAGTCCTTGGTGGACGGGACTTAACTAGTATCACATACTTTCAGTTTCATTTTCTCATTTATATTGCCCTAAAGTAGTCTCCCACGGGGAGGTGTGTGTGTTGGCTGCATTTTTCCGGATCGCTCCCTCGTCCCGTTTGTCGTCTCTTTTTTCTTTTTTTTCGCTGGATGTGGGTTGTGATCCGGGACGGTAATGTCAGCGCTCACACCGCCCCGGGGGGGGGGGGGGGGGGGGCAGGGCGAAAGTGTGACTATATTTTTACTCCTGTACATATATATTATTTGATGTTTTAAATGACTATGTATGTTTATGTGAACGCACCACAATATACCCCTGGTTTGTGGTGCCCCCGTGTAAAAGGGGTAGTTTCGTAAATAAAATAAAAAAATAAAATAAAATAAATGGTTCAAGTGTGGTTGACTATGTTATTGTCCACAGTCCCTACTGGACAAAGTTATTAGTTTCAAGGTTCCTGATTTTAAAGACCTTTTCAGTGACTATTGCCCACTTTTAACAAAAATATAATATAGATACAATCAGATGTGCAAGTCGCACAACAGTGGCTTCACACTCAGAACTTGTCCAGTGATCCTATGAAATGCGGCTGTCGTAAAATTTTAATCCGAACTTTAATCTTATTTTTTTAAACAGTGTATTAATAGATTAATAGGGTCATTTAACCTACAAGAGAGTAATATTGATAATTATGTTGAAACTTTAAATGATATTCTCATTGATGCTGCCAAGGGAGTCTGGTGATGCTGACCAGACGAGCACTCAAAAAACCAAAATCTAACAGAAATACTCCATGGTTTCAGCAAAGCTGTAACAATGCGAAACAAAATATGAAACACTTAAAAAAATTGTGTCATCAGTATCCAAAGGACCTGCACATTAGAGGTTTGTATATAGAAAAAAATCAAAAAAATTCAAAAGACTTGTTCTATCATGTCGGCACCAGTACAAAGCCTCCCTGATAGCATTGGTCCAGAGAGGCCATGATAAGAAAGATAAGATATTTTGGAACAAAGTTAACGCATTGAAGGCAGAAAAATACCAAAGATACAAATTATATCTCTGACAACGAGTGGCTTTCATATTTCGAAAATTTATTCAATGTGGCTATGAGAAAGAATATTAAAGATTTAGATCCTGACGAATGATTTTCTTACAAAAATGAACGATAAATCCATCAGTACAGCCCACTCAGTGAACGAACCTTTTGAACTCGATGTATTAAGATGAGCAACACAAGCTCTTTAAAATAGTAAAGGGCCTGGATCTGATGATAGCAAAAAATCGAAACGTTGAAGATAATCTGTGGAGTCAGACCCGCTGTTGTCTTACATTTATATAACTCTGTTCTTGCAACCAGACAGTACACGTCACTATGGAAACAGTGTTTAGTCTTATCTATTTATAAAAAAAAAGGACCGAAAGACATACCGTCCAACTATAGGGCAATTTATTCACAACGTACGTCTAGTGAGTTATTTGTTTCTATAAAAAGGCGTATGTATTCTATTTTGAAAGACTCGGATTTTTTCCACGAGGGTCAGACTGGTTTCATCGATGGACGACGAACAACAGATAATGTATTTATGATTAAAGATATTGTTCATAAGTACTTTGTGCAGAAAAATGGGTTTTTACAGCATCATCGACTTCGGACGTGCTTTTGACACAATTCCACCGGAAACATATTATAAATTGCATATGGCAGGCCTCCCCTTGAAATATAAACAACTGGTTTCACATATGTATAAAAATACGCAGGTGTCTATTAAGTTAAATGAGGGTGAAACACAATTTTCCCCAGTTCTATTCGTCTCAAACAAGGATGTCGGTTAAGTTCACTTCTGTTCAACATCTATATTAATGACTTTGAAGTCTGTATTAATAAGGACAAGCTGTATAGAGTTAATATAGGAGACAGATGAATAAGCACGCTGCTATTCGCTGAAGATGTTATGCTGTTATCCTATTCATCCTTTGAACTCCAACAATTGTTAAATAATCTTGACAGCCACTGTCTCAAATGGGATCTGGATGTAAATATGAGCAAAACTATGGGAACGATTTTTAACAAAAAGGGTGAATCACCGGAAACAATGTATAAGTTAATATTTAGCGGTGAAGACTTTTGTTAGTTGATTGTCGACAGTATCTGGGTATCATGATTAAAGCAAGTGGTGTTTTCCTGTGCAGAAAAAACACCTTGCTGACAACGCACAAAATGCTGAAACGCAGTATTGTGTCAGACAGGGATAACTTGATAGCTCATGATGTAGCTCTCACTTTATTTGATTCTTATGTTAAGCCAGTGGCGCTCTGTGGATATGAAATATGGTTACTTGCATTCACTATAAAAATGAAGTCTGTCTCTGTTGTTGTCATTGGCATGTAACAGCGCGGTTCTTGGTAGGCATTTTTCATGACGTCGCTATCGCGACGTCATGAAAAATGCCTGCCAACAACCGCGCTGTTACATCCCAATGACAACAACAGGGACAGACTTCATTTTTTATATTTATATTCATATTAACATTAATACTAGAATTAAATTTGTCATGAATATTTTGTGCGTAAAAGTTTTGATAGCCACTGCGAAAGACCTTTTGTTTATCAGTGGGAGGAGCTATGGTTGTGGCCAGCCGCTTGTTACGTAGGGGCAAGTAGGCACTGGCACGTGCCGTGCTGTACATTATGTTACCATCGACTGATGAAAACAAAATGTGTCCCTATTCTTTCAATGCTAAAAAAAACTCCGAATGTAAATATAAAAACTTGAAAACATGAAACTAATTTTGCTACCCACATACCCAAAATTTTGTAAATATTCATGAATCAGAAAATGTACAAACTGATATAAGTTAATTCATCCTTGGAGTATCTAACAAAACTCATGGTGTAGCATCTTTGTTCGAACCAGGAAGATATCTACTCTCTATTGACATAAAAATTAAATTATTAAAATATTTGTTAAGAATTACAAAACCTAGACTGTTGAGCACAATAGATTCTCATATGTGTGGGAAAACAAAGCAAAGATGTAAAAACTTGACGTGTTTCTCAAAAAAAAATAGAATACGCCTACAATATCAACATGTTGATCTTTAAGGCGGAATGATGGGAGACTCTAATGGTTCTCTGCCAGCTTTAAGACCTCCTAGGAAACGTTGTCCTGACGGTGATCTCCTCGATAACTTCATTGAAATTTCACGCATGAGAGTGTGAAGTGGATCCCAGAAATTTTTCAGGTGCATATACATGGCAACGAGCTCGAGGGCCCTTAAATCTGTTACTGATTTGGTGCTCGTTACTGATGGTATTGTTCTTGATATAGCATATGTTACTATAGACGAACTTGGGTTGTATGATATCGGCAGTGACCATAACACTCTTTGTATTTATGGTAAAATCGCTGGTACTTAACACGTTAACAGGCCTTGGAGACGCCCTCGGTTCCACAATACACGACATGGGGCATGGAAAAGAAAGATAACTGGCGTGTTTGTGAGAGGGCGTTAAGTACACGTCTGCAAACTTGAGACTTTTTTTTTATCATGTGAATGACGCATGATTATGTTTAAAAGGTATGTTGATTGAAGTTGGCAAGTCTGTGATTGGTAGCAGGGTTGTCACAGGTCATCATAAACAGCTGCACGATAGAAAATAGGAAGTCTCACAAAACGTCGTCAGGTGGCTAACAGGTTTTATAGATATTGGACTAAAAGAGATAGTCAAAATTTGGATTTGTTGCAGGATTTGGGGAAGAATATCTAAAACGTAAACATGAAATTCAAGAGAAAATTAGAATTAAAGAGTTAATTTTATAAGCAAGGTAATTGTCGCCAATTCTTTTAAAGGTCCTAAAAATTCAAGAGCACATTGGCGAATACTTAAGCGCCTGAATGGTAACAACAAATTATCTCAGAATCACGGGTTCTGGAGACAGTTCTCATGCCATTGAAGATCCAAAAGAAATATGTAAAGTTTGATGCTATTACTGGTCAAGCATTGGTACAAATATTACAAGTAATAAAGAACAGTTTCGTACAAATAATGACACATCTGAGGTTAATATATTGTTAAATTATTGCGGGGAAACAAGAGGTTTAACGGATGTGGTTATAGAGCCATTAGTAAACGTAAGAATCGGAACGCTTGTGGCATCGACATCATGCCCCATGAATTCCTAAAAATGGAGAGCGTACATTTGTTACAGCCCTGGTGGACTGAAAAATCTGTGTAAATTATTGGGACGTTACCCTGATGAATGGCTTCATGAATACGTGAAGCCAATTTACAAAGATGGTAATAAAATTCACTGCCCGATTACCGTGGTACTACCATTACTTCTAACGTATACAAGGTCATGTTTTTTCTTGAGAAACATGGAATTCTGGGAGAGCTAAACGGAGCTTATAGAAAAGACACAATGGATGAAGCTATCCTACAAATCTATCAACTGAAGTTTGAATGACACGTCAATCTATAATAGTTTTGAAGTTATTCAAAATTTAAATTTTGTGTATTCGCCTAATTTATATAAATAAGAATCCAGCAACTTTTGTTCATGTTTCATTAGATGCGGTTGTGTCACAAACCTAAAAACCTAAAAATAAAAATTGGACTGACATCTCTGTCTGTAATATTTGAAAGTTATTCAAGAATTAAATCTTATGTATTCACCTAACGTGCATATATCAAAATGCTACATGTTGGTTCATGATTCATTGGATGCGTCTATGTCACAAACCTATAAATTGAAGTTGGATTGTACATTTATGTATATCTGTTTTGGAGATATTCAATTTGTAAATGTTTCAAGTGCGGCTAACTACCATAATTTCAAATGCTACAGTTTTTGTTCACTGTCCATTAGATTGACTGGTGCTACAAACCTCTTTGTACTACTTTAAATTTTGTGTCTAACAATAATAGATTGGAAGATAAGGAGCTTTTAAAATTTTTATTGCCCCTAATTTGCATGATTTGTAACATAACATTTAGACATGATGCTAAACCCATTTATCAAATATGATGCTAAAGCCATTTATACTATGACGTAAAAATTACTACATTAACACCAGATTGCCATGTTTTGTAAATCTGGGGCATAAAATGACTGCAACAAGTGAAACGTGTATACATTGATATACATGTACATATAGTGTTATATTTATAAGTACATGTATTTAATTCTCACTATTTACAGGAACATAAAAACATGTACGTGACAATCTCTACTGAAATTAGCAATTAGGAAGCTCAACAAATCCACTGTCATATATAACATTCACCGTCACATAACTCTTACAGAAATCTGTGTGTTGAACAATTGAGTGTCACGAGCCTGAATGTGTCAGCAAACTTAAGTTTTAAATTTGCACAGGCAACATCCAACTTCACATAGCTCCTCACAAAAATCTGTACCATGATACATGAACATGTTTGACTATCGACGTTCAACAAGCTACTAAAGGTGTGGACGAACGTAAGTATCAGGTTTGCAAAAACTGAACATGAAAGAATAAGATGAATCTTTGTTTGAAGTGAGCAGTGGTTATAAAGGTTATGAAACAATGTTACAGATATCTAACGGATAAGCAAATGTCACTGCTGGGTGCAGAAATACAACAGCTATGCCTATGGGAGCTGAGTCGGCCTGCATAGCCCAATGTACCCACTGCCCTGACCAAAATCCTTCCATATTACAGTTGGTCATTACAGGGAGTTAGGATCTGTGTTTGAGCAAAGAGGGCACCCTCCTTGAATGCTGCTATGTCACTAACCTATCTGGCACCTGTCGGTCAGCAATAGCTTATTGTGATTGGGAGTGACACAGGAGGCTTCAGAATTTGTATATCCTCCTTGTTCTACCAACACAGCCAGTCTCCCAAGGGATTGAAGGGTAAGCCACCGCTCTGGACACCGAGGCCAGACTCTCACAGATCAGTTATCTCTGTTTGCATAACCTCCTTTCATTGGAAACAGTTACCAGCTTGGGGGCACAGTGGGGTGCCGAGAATATTTCAGATGCATGTTTATTCACAGAAAATTCAGTGAATTTAACATCATTTATACTTCTCAACTTTCTATGCATGCTATAGGATTTTGCTTTGGCAATAGTACCACATATCAAGCTTTGAATGGCCACTCTATCTGGAAAACTTTTGAAATTTCCACAAATATGCCTTTTATTTGCACAATTTTTAACATCATAACTGTTCCAAACAATACGCATAATTTCAATACCAGGTCTATCACAATGCCAAGTTTGGTACTTGTTGGAACAATAGTGTCTGAGAAAAACTGACCATAAACTCGCACATGGAAATAAATAAATAAATAAATAAAGAAAGAAAGAAAGAAAGAAAGAAAGAAAGAAAGAAAGAAAGAAAGAAAGAAAGAAAGAAAGAAAGAAAGAAAGAAAGAAAGAAAGAAAGAAAGAAAGAAAGAAAGAAAGAAAGAAAGAAAGAAAGAAAGAAAGAAAGAAAGAAAGAAAGAAAGAAAGAAAGAAAGAAAGAAAGAAAGAAAGAAAGAAAGAAATTTAGGAAGAACAGAAAAGTGTGTGTTGACACACACACTTTAATAAGTGAATAAAAGGATATGCAAATTTTGTGATTCTGGCCAAATTGAAGCCGAAGAACAGTTTTTAATTTACTGTTGGCTGTACAGAGATGGCAGAAACGACCTGATATCAATTTTATCCCTCTCAACACAGGAATTTTCCCTTAGCTTATCCCATCTCCGTAACTGCGAGGTGGCTTTACCAGTTAGCAATTGTGTACTTAATATGTTTCAGAAAATAAAGCAAAAGTACGGAAGCTTGATGAGACTGCCAAAAATATTTTTTTTAAAAGTCGTAATTACGACTTTTTTCTCGTAATAAGTTTTTTCTCGTAGTGACGTGTTTTTGAAAACTCGAAATTGAGAGTGTTTTGTCGTAATTACGAGCTTTTTCTCGTACTAACGAGTTTTCCGACTGTCAAAAGTCAACTTGCCAAATCTACGACTATGATATAACCGCCGTGCCAGGGTCACAAATGCGAAATTGGTGCGGTATTATAAGATTGATTTTACATTACAAGTAAGGTGAATATGGTTAACATTTGTGCACCATTATATAGCACCAGTTTGCAGGTCAAGCTGATCAAAACTTTAAAGTAAAGTCGAACACCACATAAAGTCGGACACTTAAGTTTTATATATTCTTTTCGCGAATACAGGGAACAGCCTGTACAGAAAAAGACTTGTGTTGGTTGCCCAAGACTCGATATTTTATTTATTTTATGAAATTATAATATATTTGGAATCTTAACGTGCTGTGCACTGGTCACATTCAACAAGATAAAAGAGAAATGTTTTTGAGACGAAGTTCTTAACAACCTCATCTTTTCATAATCAAGCTTCTCTTGGTGCTATGTATTTAACCCATTAAAGCAGCTTAGTCTTGTTCATGAGAGCACCTGGGAAATGGCTTGTGAATTAAACGGAATTTAGAATTGATACAAAATAATTCCGTACCTGTGGCATTTAGATGTGTCCAAGTTTGTCTGATTTTTCATTTTATCTCGTAAATCGACGTTCAGGAAAATCCGGACAAATATATTAATTACCTAACATAGTCCTAAGTTGATATCCTAAATGAGTGTAGAAATGTTTCAAATGATTTTTGCGGATTGAATAGATTCCATGCTTTCAGTTATGTGGTTATAACGTTGGAAGGGGTGTAGATTGATCAAAATAGGAATAGGATCACCAGCTATCGTTCAGTACATACGGAATGTTTAATCAATTCAGTCGCAGTAACTGATACAAAAAAGCTTTTACTGAGATCAAGCCCGATGTCTCGGCCTGATATTATATAAAGACATGAATACATGTAGATTGCAAAGAGATTCGCCTCACGAGAACACGAAACAAAACTTTTCTTTTAACTTTTACGCCGTTTCAGGTTAATACGTCATTCAAAAATATATGGCAGCAAGGGATGGAAAGTTCAAAGGGATCATAATGTTGTTTGTTTATTTTCATTATACCATTTCATTAATTTGTTTGCATGCTTTTAAATAAGCCGACTATCAGTCTTTCGAAATGAAAAATAAGTGGAACTGCTGCTGCACACTGTTATCAGTGAATCTGGGTAAACCCAGCTCTATTTGTAATGCACATACTGAATATACAACATTATCCAATATGCACTATAATAGCATAAAACAGTTCTTTGTAGATATTTGTCTGATTTTCATTTTTCTACACATTTCCTAACGTCACTTTTTTCCCTAAACGGGGTAGATGAATAGGAAACCGATCTCTTCTTGTCTGGCCTTATCAGTTTGTAAAAATAACGCAAAAATATTGGTGTGTTTCACGTGAGTGATAAATGTCGGGTTTAAGGGATAAAAGGCCAATGTCTGTCTTTATCTCATTTGCTCATATTTTCTCTTCATACCCGGGCACTTCATTTTCCTTATGGATAAAGAAATAAAGAGTTACCACTTAAACATTTTATAGAGCAAAATAAACAACAATCATTTTTACAAATAATTAAACAAGGAAAGGAAAATCTACATGTTTATTAGGTAAGAAAATCTGCTGAAGTCTGAGTGTCCAATTTTATACAGAACGCCCCTATATCTAAACTAATGATCGCACCAGCAACCATCCTGCCTACGGATATTAATTTCAGAATTGACATAAACTGTCCAAATAAGTCCTGGAATTAATTTCTTACCCTCATATCAGCTACTTCAACTTAACCATTTTTGGTATCTAATTAGCATAATTCATGCTAATTAGTAGAATTGAACAGCATTGAAAAATAAGAATGAGCTATGATAATGTGACATTACAGGTATCAACTAACGTTCTGACATCCCAGAACATGAAGAACACGTATGATAGTATTTTAAAAAACATCATCTTTCACAAATCTAAAGTGCTTCAGTTTTACTTTCACCCTTAACTTATGAGTGACCTTGTTCTTGTTCAAACTATCCTCAAATTCATCAAATATTTTCCATGTCCCCTAGTGAATGGTTAGCCTACCTAGTCTGGTAAGAGAATGTCTCTTAATGAATGGTAGGCCTAGGTAGTCTGTTAAGAGAATGTTCTCTTGTAAGTGGTAGGGCTACCTAATCTGGTAAGAGAATGTCCCCGAGTGAATGGTAGGCCTACATAATCTGGTAAGAGAATATCCTCTAGTGAATGGTAGGCCTACCTTATCTGGTAAAAGAATGTCCCCTAGTAAATGGTAGGCCTACCTAATCTGATAAGAGCATATCCCCTAATGAATGGTAGGCCTACTTAATCTGGTAAGAGAATATCCCCTAATGAATGGTAGGCCTACCTAGTCTGGTAAGAGAATGTCAGGTCTATACATTTTAATGAAATTCGTTAAAAATCTATAATCTCTAGAATCACCACTTATATTAACAAATTTTAATTAAGGCACTTGTCGTAAACAATTCCCTGCATGTACTGGAGAATCTAACGAATAATGTTGGAGAATGGCACATCTTTTTTAAAAAAAACATGATAAAAAGAGACATTGGCTTCAAAGGATCTGGCGATATGTTAGTAGTTCCATTGGCGTCAAAGGATCTGGCGATATGTTAGTAGTTCCATCTTGAAAGGCAAAGGCATACCGTGCACTATATTTGCAACAAGTTTGGTATCTTTGGCACATATTGGGCGGTTTTTTTACATAAATTATTGCATTACAATGGATTTTTATTGTGTGGAAGGTTTCATGAATTAGGGTACCAAACATGTCCCGGCAATTGTCGACAGTTGACAGTTATTGGGAAAAAATATTGTCCCAGCACGTGCACCTACAAAGCGTAGCGTTGAAACATGTACATAATGAGATAAATTTCATCCTGGTGAAACAAAAAAACAATAATGTCATCAGTTCAGTCTGCAGGCTTTTTCATCAATAGAAAACCTGTTTCGGGTTTTTGCATTTGTGACCCCGTTGACGCGCTGCTAATATCATTATCAAACTCGAAGGTTTTTTAATTCGACTTTTCATAGTCGTAAAAATCGTTATCACGAGAAAAATAACTCGTTATTACGAATTTTTGACCATCAAAAGTCAACTTCAAAGCTTCAGACAGTGACATTTCAGGAATGATCAGCCCACAAACAAATGCCAAGAAGTGCGCACTTTTTACACACTTCATTTGTTTCCAGCACACTTGCTCTTTTGTGCACTTCTAGCACATGGACCTTTTTCAAGCACAACATATTGTTGTAAGAGCATCTGACTATGAATCCGATAAACATCTCTGACTCTTTGTATGATACTTAACATTTCCAATCAAAATGTACAAATAATGGTTATTGATCATATAAGAAGTAAAAATTTCACTTCAATAGTCAAAATATTTCTGAAAGCTCAATCTTTTATCTGTATTAAAATATAAGGCATTATAATCATGTAATTTTTATTTCTTTAACCCGATATACTCCATTTAGAATAAACAACAGTCCTCTGTATATATCAATGTACGTCAACTGATACATATAATATCACATTATCATAAATCATTCTTATTTTGACATACTGTTCAATTCTTCTAATTAGCTTTAATTATGCTTATTAGCTACCAAAAGGTGGTTAAGTTAAAGTGGTCATTCAAGGGTCCGAAATTCCTTTCAGGGCTTATTTGGACAGTTTGCGACAATTTTGACATTTATATCCACAGGCAAGATGGTTGCTGACACGATAATTAATTTAGATATATACTTTGCAAGTTTTGATCAGCTTGACCTTCAAACTTGTATATTATATATTGGTGCACAAATATGAAGCATGTTGACATTACTTGTAATGTTAAATTAGTACTATGTAACAAAAAAAATCAACATTTTAACGTATCAAATAAATTTATTTGCTTTTGTTACATTTTAAACATTTTGCATGAATGACTTCATGAATTATGGAGCGAACCAGATCTTAACAATTTCCACAATGGTGAAAAAAGACAGTCTTGTCAGTTCCGTCTGCACACTTAATCATCAATGCCGCACCGACTTTGCATTTGTAACCCTGTAGGCACGCTGTTAATTTCCTTGTCGTAGATTTGGCAAGTTGCCTTTTGATAGTCGGGAAAACTCGTAATAATGAGAAAAGCTTGTAATTTCGAGTTTTAAAAACTTGTAATTACGAGAAAAACTCGCAATTACGAGAAAAAAACTCGTAATTACGAGAATAATTTCATAATTATGAAAAAAAAGCTCGTAATTTCGAATTTTAACAACTCATAATTGCGAGAGAAAACTCGCAATTTTTAAAAAAAACTCGTCATAACGAGGTTTTGTTGTGGTCTCATTAGGCTTCCGTACGGAAGTTATCAGACAGATGATAGGACTTCAGTTATGTGAGTATCATTTTAACTGTTTTTGGTGCTTTAATTGCGTTTTATTTGTATACATTTTATTATACATAATTTTGTATGTTGTGAACCCAAATTGGGCACAAAAGCAATAAAGTAGGAATCACAGAATGTATGTACCTGCGTATACGCACATATGTCTCCATATATTTTGCCTAACTTCTTGTCTGCCTTTGTCTCTCTGTTACTATATTTGTGTGTGATCATACTATGTAATATGATGTTTGTCAATAAAGCGTATGTAATTTCAGAAGTCATAAACTTTCAATTACGAGGGCAAAATCTAGTCTGAATGGACGTGTGGTTATATGGTCCTTATCAACACCACTGTATTGGACAATGTTCTACAAAAAAATCCATGAGCAGTGTGAATTAAGCTTCTTGAGTGTACGCTAATGACTTGCAAGTTTTCATAATGTCATTCTGTTGTCGTAATTAATGTCAATAAAGTTATTTTACTCTTTTGGTCTTCTCGTCCAACCAACACAACAACCCAAAGTTCCATAAAGTAAGAAGAATGGATTGTAAGCTGGAAGAAAACCGGCGCTTTTTCCACAGAGTCGCGTTGTACGCAGCATTGCCTCTGGGCAGAGTATTAGCTAACTCAACTGTGCCACAACTGTATCACTACTGCATCAGCACTGTACCACAACTCAACCACTATTTTATTACCGCAGCATCAGCAACTCGCAGGATGACCTTTGTATATACCCAATGCATGGCATCCACACATTTAGTGCACCAGCCTCTACAGAGTATACGATTTTATCCCATCCTTGGATATCAGAGGTTGGTATTAAGCTTATAAATATCTCGGAACTCTGTATTAATCCAAAAACTACCTGGTTTTGGCAGATACTACCTTCAGTTTGCGCATGTTGCACTTTCCATCCAATGGCGTCAATCTCCCTGCCCAGCACACGAAAAAGAACTGGAACTGTGTGGTTCATCAATAACACAGAGTGTGAACCCGCGGTACAATTATATATATATGTGTGTGTGTGTGTGTGTGTGTGTGTGTGTGTGTGTGTGTGTGTGTGTAACATTAATGCGTATTGAAAAGCAGAGTTGTTGCATCAGGGAGTACGTGCACCAGTCTTGTGCCAATGGATTCTTGCCGATCAGCGATATATGGCACAGAATTGAAGTTGGGCATGCAGAAGGATTTATTACAATGCATTGGAAAGTAAAGCTGTACCAAATAGCATACACTGTGAATCAGCTCGGCATCTTGTTGCTGTCTGAATCTGACTTGAAAAGATACATACACGGCGCAAACCAGCGAAGGTCTACTTCCTTGCGGTATCACCAGGACGAAGTGTGAATCAGCGTTGTACTATTGGGATATATATATATAGTGCAAGCCAGTGCAGTATAACTGAAACGCAGTGTAAAATGACCAGTGCAAGCACACCAGCGCTACGGCTCTGGAGCAGTGAAGACCTGGGATGTGGGTCTGGAGGAGTGAAGACCGGAGAAGTAAGTCTGTAGCAGTGTGGACCTCCGACATTTCACTAGAGGACTTTTTTGCGGCGAACTCTACCTGTTCATTTCACGGAAAAGCTGCAACAACTGCTCCAATTGTTTTTCTGAAAAAGAAGCATCTGCGGATGATAAATGTTGAGCTTGAAAACCATACACTGTCACAACTCTTACTATTTATTAAAGATAAACTTCAGTAGCGTAGACTGAGCACTGAAAGCACCAAAAGAGTCCCTGTTTAACAGGTCGAGTATGGCTGGATTTTTGCATCTTAGTAATTAAGAAAACACAAATAGCAGAGTGATTTCTTGTCCACAAAGAAACAAAGACCCACGACTGAGTGATGTCATCTTTTCAAATTATGTGGATTGCACATAAGTTTAGAAGAATAACAAGTGGTAGTACTTATAATTTTATTTTGTTAAACAATCGTAGAAGCTCAGGCCACAATGGTTTAAACATATTTTATTTCAAAGATACATGGATTAGGAAACAAGCTGTAAAGCTTTTATAAATCCTTCTCCATAACTACACAGCGTCACTTGATGAAACCGAAACATAATTAAGCAGGAAGTACAAATGTAGAAAACAGGGAAAGAAAGAAAAAAAAGAAGAAAAAAAAATGGCGAGGACAATCACTTATTCTCTACTAGATCTCTTTGTTTTCATAATGTACCTTTCTACACTGTCAAATAACTTTGTGTTCCAATCAATGGACTCGTTTGTATCACCATACAGCAAAATGTCCCTTTTAGCCGTAATTTCTGGCTGAAAGGGTCCTAGTAATTCTGTGCGGGGTTCATTGAAAAGAGAACATTCTGTCAAAAAATGGAAAATGCTTTCCACTGGTCTCCACAAGCACATCTTTGGGTGTCGATGTAACCGTATTGGAACAGCAAATCATTAAGAGGCCTGCAGTTCAAGCGCATCCTCGTATGGTGGACTTGGCCGAATCTATTTTTACCATAAAAGTACGGGGGGACACGTATTAGGTTACCATTCAGTTTATTTTTGAATGCTTGAATTGTTTCAGAAGTTTTAATCTCTTGATCCAGGTTACGCCAGTTGCGTATGGTAGCGGGGAAAAAGGATTTGTTGCGCTGTTCGGACCTACAAAATATCAGAGATGTTTCGTTACTGTGTCTTGTGTTGTGACCGGTGGCAATAGATTCTGGAATCCTATCCTGTAGGTAATGTGGGGCGAAACCATTTACGATCTTGTAAAAGTGTATCAATTTGTGTTTCTCTCTTCTGTCTTTCAACGGTTCCCATTGTGTTTCCTTATAAAGTAATCTGTTACTTGTGGTTTGAGTGCCACCGGTCACGACACGTGCCGCCGCTAACTGCACCTGTTCAAGCTTATTGGAGCATGCAAGGAAACAATTGTCCCAAAGAATGTCGCCGTACTCAAGGAGGGGCCTGATAAACACCATGTACATTTTTTCCAGTGACTTTCTATTTAAGGTGTATTTCATGGCACGAAGGCAGTCTACACGTTTCATAGCTTTTACATATACAGTGTCAAGGTGATTTGTCCAGGTGCAATCAGATGACAACATTACGCCAAGGTGCTTATGCGAGTTTGTGTCCGTCACACGGCAATTTTTTCAAAAATAGTGGATAATTTCCATAATTTTGAGACCTTGAGCAGGTCATGGAAAATGTTTTACTTTCATTTAGGCTGATAAACCATTGATCAGCCCAAATGGATATTGCTGAAAGATCTCCGTTTAAGGTAAGGCTCGCTATATCGTCGTCACCTTGGTCAGCAATGACAAAAAGTGACGTGTCGTCCGCAAACAGCCGAATGTTTGATTCAACTATACTTGTAATGTCATTAATATAAATTAAAAACATCAAAGGTCCTAATATTGCGCCTTGAGGTACACCAGCTCTTACGAGACGCCAAGATGAGGACTGTCCATTTATTACAACAAGTTGACGTCTTTGCTCCAAATAGCTTTTGCACCAGGCCAGCAAGTTTTGTCTGATGCCGATGGATTCAAGCTTGTGGAGAAGACCTTTATGCCACACGCGATCAAAAGCCCGTGAAACATCCAAAAAAGCAAATTTGACGGCTTTCCCTTCATCCATGGCTTCGAGCACAATATCATGAATCTCTAATAATTGTGAAACAGGAGAATCTCCATTTTGGTAAGCAGACTGAAACCGTGTAAGAATATTATTTTCGATACAATGATTGAAAATAAACTTGAAAACACACATTTCAAATATCTTGCTAACACATTTTTCAAGGGGAGAGTGGGTGGGATGGAACTCTTGCGAAATGTATCATATCACTTTTAGGTGTAACTCCTTGGAAAGATATTACATTTTTAAGGGTTGAACTCCTTGAGGTTTGGGTGAGTGTGGGAGGGAGCGGGTGTGGATAGGTAGGATGTAAAACTTTGAGAAATACATAACATCCTTCTTAGGGCGGGATATATATATATATATATATATATATATATATATATATATATATATATATATATATATATATATATATGTATGTATGTATGTATGTATATATATACATATATATATATATATTTATATTGATATGCATTTAGGTCGTTTTTCTTTATTTTGTAAAGAGATCAGCACAGTCGGAACGCAAATGTTTTACCTCGCAGACAACACTTGACAGGGACCACCTGTTGATATCTGGAACGCGCTGATTTTATTACTTTTGTCACTTTGAACAAGGCTGCTAATAAGCAGAATCGCATCGCCATTTCTAACATATGAATTGAGATATTTGCCACCCACCTAAAATGAAGAATCCATCCATGTAGTGCGAATCACGTTTTACCATTTGAATTTAATTGCATACATGTACGTACAATTTTGAGTCAGCCGTTGCTATGTTTCAGCGTAGAGGAAAGCACCAGACATCAGGACTTTCGTCTTCTGTTTTGACCTCGCAAAGTCCGAGAAACTGGCGAGATTCCTTAAGATATTTGCTAATACTTTACAATTCCTAATCAAGATTATGTGATAAGTTTCAGTAGACCAAGATTTATCAACAACAATATGAAACTGAAGCCTAGTGTCTTGGTGGTGATTACCTTGGTGCTGTCTCTTCAGGCCTCTCTTCCCATACACATGGAAAAATCGCGTGGTGGCCATAGATTCGTCCAGTCCAGGTGTCTTCATCTTTGGCTTTAACTTTGCTAAAAGCGAACCAAGCTCAACTCTTCTCCGAAACCAAAAACGCTTTGAAATGGAATGATGTCTGTTTGTCTGACCTGCAAAACAACAACTACACATCGTATTAAGCACACATATTACACCAAAGACAGACTTGTCGATTATCTGTGACGTTAATGTTAAACAAATAAGGTACAAGCATAGAATATGTGTATCCAAGTATGGTAAACACATAACTCATATTTATCAGGACCATGCTGAATCTTTGCATAAAATCGGTTGTCTTCACATCAAATACTCAGATAAAAGCAGAGCCCAACGAAGAATTCAGATGGCAACGTAGTCTGATGGACAGTGTTATCACAAATGGTTCCGTTTTTACAGCTTAGCTCTGGTTTTCGTAGTGAGTGTTATTATTACAAATTGTTCCGTTTTTCTGGACTAGCTATGGTTTTGACAGAGGGCGTTATAATAATTAAGAAATAATTTATTCGGAAATGCCAACCCTTCACACTGGGCCACCGGAAGGTCAACCTCCGGTGCGTCCAGAGCACGAGTGTGTCAGACAAAGTAAACTACATGGCTATAATTTGAAATTTACGTAGCATACAATATAGATATGATACTTTCATTTAAAATGCCAATAGTTAAGTGGTCGCTCGGCGGGTCCACCAAGGCCTTTTGCCCGACACTCTACGTTTTTAGTAAAAATTCTTTCGACAGTTTGTCAACTATAGCTCCAAGATCGTTGCCGCACATGTGACCATAATCACCGGAAAACAACATAACTTCCTCGAGACAGATGGCTCACAGCATCGATACCACACTTCATCAGCATCACAGAGCTTGAGGTCTAAAGACTTTTCCTCTTATATTATTCAAAACCGGATATAAAAACCAAAAAAATACTTTATACGAGTACAGTTTTTCTGGACTAGCTCTGGTTTTGATAGAGAGTCTACGCAACAATCGTTTATATCGAAACAACCAAGGAATTATTGAATAAAAACACTCAGAACACGACCAAAGGGTGGTGCAAAGCAGCAAGCATGACATAAAAACCACCAGATGTGTCTGAACTGCACAATTTATACATACCTCACCTGTCAAATATATGTATAATGATCAGAAAAAATAGAAGGTACACATTTTATCCCCCTGAATGAATAGCTAACATACTATTCTTCTGGCATTGCCGATCAACGATCATAGTCTTTTTCTTCTTGATGATCAAAGCCGTAGCGCCTGTGATGGGGCGAGATTGTGTGGGCATAATGCATTGTCAACAGGGTAACAAAGCCAACAGAGTGGATATCGCAATGCGGAGGGACACGTCGTGGACCCAATCTCGTTTAAAAAGGACAGAAAAGGATTTTGTTCTCTGCATTTTAGTGTAGACAATTGAAGAGCTTCCATTGTTTTTCTCTTATTCCATTTGTCCAATATGGAGAAACCAGTTGATGGCTATATCGTATCGCACTCTTTGCTTGCGTACACAAATGCCAGCCATGTCTTTTCTCTTTCTTTTTCTTCAGAGAAATATAAATTTTCAATTCCAATTTTCAAGACTTTTCATTCCAATTATTATTAATTGATATTATTATCATCATCGTCGTCGTCGTCGTCGTCATCATTTTTATCATTATTATTATCATCACTATCACAAACCGTTTCACCAATCCGGTATGCTGGGCCAGTACCTCTTAACACAAAAAGTTACTATTTTGTAATTAAATCAGGCTTTACACAAGTTCTGTAATGGTCTTTTCCAACACGAAAAATACCCAATACGTCCACGAAGATGTTATTGAATACATTCATGATGTAAATCTTTTACTGTTGTTAAATTGATTCATAATGTTAATCTGTTACAAATGGTATTAAATACTTTCATAATGTACATCTACCAAATAATTTCATACTGTTAATATGTTAGTTATTGTATGAAATACATGGATAATGTCTATCTGTTACTAAAGCATACTCAACGGTTGATTTTTTTTATCACATTACCACATGTACATGCCATATCGCATCCGAGAGTTACATAAGACACTTATTACTGTAGTATGGATCATAGATTCTAAAAAAAGTCACCATTTAAACTTAGCTTTCCATTGTATTTCAATAGTGGTAGCTTTCCGTTAGAATCACCAATAAGAATTCACTCATAACCTTTACATTTTAGGGTTCTCGCGTGTTTGGAAAAACGTTACTCATAAAAGCAATACATTCTTAGGTATCAGTATTATGGTTTGGGATATAAACTATGGCAACCGAGACTGGTTCTCTGCTAGTTTCAGTTTATCCCCAATACGCCCAAAGCTGTCTTCTCATGTATTTAATATATTAGACTTAGACAGTGTGATTACCATATCCAAACCGTAGTCCTAATGAAACAAATCCAAGTCAATATCAACGTTTAACAAGTCATTTGGGATAATATGTCCAATGCTTTCCCTCGACTTCCGGTATGGAGGCAAGAATATCATCACGTGTGGCACTAAGGAAATGTCTGAAGCACACACCATAAATTAAGTATTCCTTACTCGGATGTAATTTCAATAGTCTGCTTGTATAGTACTTCTGAGCATTGCACGTTGCTTATTTACAGTCCGACAGTTCGTCTTGGAGTGCTGACTTCCTCCATGGTGATGTAAGAGTGACGTGCGGCTAGGGTTGTCATGGGCTCTCCGAGGCACAAGGGTGATGATATGGTAAGATGACCACAACATGTGTTGCAAAATGATCAAAATTTAAAAGGTAATTAAAATAAAAATATATTAAGGTCGTTTTAGGGGTCTTTTCTCTTAAGGAGTACAGTATTCCCTCCTTTGAAAGACCACTCCTTCGGGAGACCACCTCCTTTGAGACACCACAGTTGTCGGGTCTTTCTGTAGTACTTTTCATGTTATTCATACCTCCTTTGAGAGAACACCTGCTTTATGTGACCACCTTTTGGGTGACACTAGGGGCGGTCTCTCAAAGGAGGGACTACTGTAATAGAATGCTAGCTGCGGGCCTAAAACTGTTTTCAAATTATGGTAGTGCATGTTACGATGGGTTTCCAAACCCCTTTTAGAGCTAAAGATACTTTTCCGGGGAAGTCCAAAAATTAAGAAAACATAGTAAGAAATTGTTAGTATTGCATGGGGGATATGCACACAAGACAAGGATTTTACTATAGTACACTTTTTGGCATGACATCTTTCTTTCATTGTCAGTTATGATACGTGGAAGGCAATATCACTAGGAAAAGCACGAAGATAAATAAAATTTAGCTACACAAATATACACAGCTGACACGTGAGCTGATTCATGGTCATTCAGTGTATAACAAACAAGGCCGTTGCTGAAAATGAACTTGTATAAGAATTGGGTTCACAATAAGACTTTTCTGTCATATCTTGCCCTCTGAGTAATTGAAATTCACAGTGTATCACCGCATTTTTGCATAGAAGTGTTTATACTGTATATTGAAGGTCTAGCAAACTGTTTACCGGTAAAGTGTTTTTTACTACTTCATTTTTCAGTCAATAGCTATTAATCATTCTCATAAACTTATTTAGTCCTAATAACACATTTTCAGTGTAAAGCGCAACAAAATTTGTTCAAAACGGTTGAGATAGATCATTTAATATGAAAGAACACAAAATGAGAATCAATATATAACAAAAATGGCAATATCAAAATCTTTCACAGCTTTCATGTGTTGTGTTTGGGAAAGAACTTTCAGTTGGGCAGCACAACGTTGACATCGAACGCATGCATGTTTTGTAAAACTTAATGTGGTCTACAGAAAAAACTGACTCGATGGTGAACTGAAATCCTTATCTTAGAAT
>OZ026613.1:121635178-121740178 GCA_964020975.1 Hermodice carunculata | reverse complement strand
TATCAATGTGAACAAACAAATTCCACTCCTTACTTGAAACAGGCAGTCACCCTTATAAGGCAACTGGTGGTTTTAAACCGGTCCTCTCAACCTTTGAAATATTCTTCATTCACTATTTTTATAAAGCTATTGCGTGATAATATCAGATGCCGCTGGGAATAAATACAATCTTGGCACGAGGTTAATTTGTAATTAAAATTTAGACAAGGGCTTCTGTTTTCTTGTTAGAATATGGGTTGTTTTTATAATTTAAATGAGCGTACGTGTTTCACATCTCTTGTTAGATTGTGGGCTGTTTTTATAGTTTCAATCTTTATATGTGTTTCACTTCTCTTGACGTCATAGAATGTGGGTTATTTTTATATTCAAATCTTTAAACGTTTGTAATGTGGGTTGTTTTTATATGTGAAACCTTTATATGTGTCTCTCTTCTCTTGTTGCTCTTCTCATCTCTTCTGATAATGTGGGTTATTTCTATACTTAGACTTTATACATGTCAGTATGTGGGTTGTTTTAATATTGAAAGTCTTAATATGTGTCTCTCTTCACTTGTTTGATGTGGGTTATTTTTTTTTATTTAAATCTTTACACATTTCCCTTCTCTTGTTAGAATGTGTGTTGGTTTTTGTTTTTTATTCTTTACACCTGTTTTTCCTCTCTTCTTACAATGTGGGTTGTTTTTATAATTTAAATGTTTATACATGCTTTCCTTCTCTTATTAGAATGTGGTATAATGTATTGGATCAGATTTTTTAAAGGCCTCCAAAGTAATCTGACTGTGTAATAAGGTGAAGACTTCGACCGTCTCAAAATATGATGGACTTGTATGCAAATGGAAAAGTCAGGCTCGTTCTTTCTTTTTGTACTTGTTTGTTTTATCTTCAGATACATGGTCTGCCAGGTATCGGTTCCAGCTCTCTCCTTAGTTTACCTCTTGTTTGTGTGAGAGAATAAACTCTGCCAACCATGGCAAATGCTCCTCCTTATATACACTTTGCTGACTCATAATTTATGGAAAATCGCATACTACCTTCTAATAAATCATACTCTTTTCAACCTGTTATTTCCAAACAAAATTAGTCATAATTCCTTCTAGAATGTTCAGTGTTGTCTTAATTCGATCACACACTAGCTCCCTCTAATTAAATAATATTTTGCAATATTAAATAATCAAAAACCATATGAATAACAAAATAAAGTGAAAACTTTACATATGTTAACCCTTAAAGTTAAAGATATCTGGGAACCCCATTTATATAACTCTGAATAGAAAAAATATGTTCCAAGGTTGAAATATAATTCAAATGTGTCATGCAAAATATAATATTGCATGCAATAATATACTACATTTGGCCTTTAAGTATATGGTTTGACAATGTTAAACCCATAAATATACTGTTCTGACTTGATATGCAGGAAGCTCGTCTTTATATTTGTTATGAAAATGTGTATGGCTGTTTGTTTTCATTTGCACAGCTCACTGTATTCAGTGAGTATTTACCGGGTCATTGAGTTCAATGAATACTGTGCAGGGTCACTGCAGAGCCATTGAGTTGGCCTGTTTTGTGGGTGACTCACATGTAACTTGTAAACATCTGGAATACGCTAGAATGGTGACCTACATTCATATGAGGGAACCCAGATAGGTCTCAATGGATGGCAAATGCTCCTGCTTATATACACTTTGTATATTGGGGTATGTTATAAAATGGTCACCTTGGTGACCTTATGATTTTTCAGTTTGCACTGAAGTTTCCTTTTCAGCAGATGCACCAATTTCACTGTAGTTAGGAAGAATTAAGGATGGATATAAGGAACCTGTCTTCCCTGTTACCTTCATTTCAATGTTTTCATCCACCTGTGTTGATATTTATGGACATTAAATGAAACAGCAATTAGGAGTGATACCAGGATACATAATACAAGGCATAACACATGGCTAGCATATTTAGTCCACTTAATTTCCTCATCAGGTTCCATTAGAGGGTTGAAATGGATATAAGAAATGTGTTTTATTTCATGAAATTTTATCTTTTGTAATACCTTACAACTGTCCCCTTAATAAGGGTACAACCATCTCTTACCATGACAAGATAAGTGCCTACGATAAGCTTTCGAGGTCTTTAGGGGCTAGATTTATATCTAGTATATATCATTTCTCTGCTGGTTATTAGAACATAATCTCCTTAAGAGATCATCGTTTGATCATAAGGTCTAAGCCCTCTGTGAAGGTTATACTGCCAATAATCTATTTCCTGTACAAGTGGATTTTGACGTGATAAATAACAGTTGTGTCATCTCATATTGGTACAACTCGAACGTACTAGTGGTACCATTGTAATGGTGACACTAGGCATGGTGTGGGTGAGGTTGCTTTCTCGAGAAAGGCTTGAAGTTGTTCAGCTGGAAGGAGTTCCTCTGTAAGAAATCGTAATTCAGATGAAGCTTTTATGTCTTCTAAATCATATCAATTAACTATTTCTTCAAAAACTGTAACAGGTCTGTCAATAGTATGAATTGGCCAAAGCTGTTGTAAAAAATTTCTATCAATCATTGTGTTGCTAAGAAATTCATTAAAACAAACCTCAATAAGAGTTTTAAAATATTTACTCAAAATGGCAATTCTTGACTTATGACCCTCCAATTCCATGTAGGTGTGGTTCAGTAATAGTAACCATCTTATATAATCTATGTATGATCTCTCTGTTCTAATGTCTGTTTTCAGAGACTACTCATTTGATATTGATTCCTTGACCTGTAGCAACTCCAAGTATGGACTGAGCTAGGTTTCCCAGGAATTAGCATTCCTGGCTAACTACGATTTCTGACCTTTGGATTGTGTTTAAAATGTTTCTTGGTGAGTCACATCTTTGCTGTAAGTCTTTTTCACCCACTGTAGTTTTCAGTAACAGGGAGTAAAGTCTTTCTAAGTGCTTGGTAATGGTGTTGTTCTGATGAGTAATAGCAAGTATTTGGTGTGGTTCTCCTAAGGCAGCCAGTACTGTCCAGTCAGTTACCTGTGCTTTCATACAAGGTTTTGCAGTAATTAGCACACGCAAGGCAAGGAAAAGATACCATCTGCAATGATGCAGATGGTCATCAGGAAAAGAATCAATGTTCCATAGATGTCCGCAGTTCTTTTTTCTGGAATATCCTCCAGTGTGGCTCCTTGTAGCTGTCTCTTTTGACATCTGGTGAAGTATCTATGTGGTGTGAAGTCCTCTGGGTCTCACACAATGCATTTCATCCATATACCCAAGTAAGTAAGAATTAAAGGAAACCCACAGAAAATGACTTAGAATGTTTATACTTGGATATGATGATGATGATGATGATGATGATGATGATGATGATGATGATGATGATGATGATGATGATGATGATGATGATGAATAATAATTAAAGTTTAAACTGTGTGACAAAGGAGATGAGTTCCAGCTTAACATTGTTAACTACCCTCACAGGGATAGTAACATTCCTATTGGGCCTGCTTGTGGCATCTATGTGTCACAGTTGATTGCATTTGCTAGAGTATTCACTGATTTTGTCAACTTTGAATTCCGCAGTACAATTGTATCTGATAAATAGGTAAAAAAGGGACATTCAAAAATGAAGTTGAAAAAAATCATTTTCGAAGATTCAAATGAGTCCTTATTAAGCGAATACTGTGATTTCATCTAATTTTGCTGTGTTCTTATTTTCGCTTATTTTGCTGATGCTTCAAAACGGTGAAATTCAGAACACAGTGAAAAAAGTCTTTAACATGGCATTGATTGGAAGTAAAATTAAAACAGTGAATTTAAAGTCTCAGTGAAAGGTCCAAAATGCAAAAAAAGAGTGAAATAAATGCCCTTGAAAATAAATGTATAGTATAAGGTCTATCTGAAAAGTTATATAAATGATTTTGTGAGCATGTATTAATTGTACTCGGCAATTTAATAACCTATGTATGAAGGAAGATACCCCTTAAAGTTGAGAGTTGCATGCATCAAATCCATTTAAGCAGTCAATAACTTTTAGTCAGTACCTGTCTCTAGTCAGGAGAGACATGTTTTCCTCCATACAATATCTATGTTTGGTGTGTGTCTATGTTGATCTTACTGGATTTCGATAAGGCTTGTTTGGTGACTGGTGATATTGAACACATGGAATTGGGTGCAGCATCTTTGATATCATTGAAAACTATTGTCCACGTCGAGTTTTCATAACAGTTATTATTATTTTATGACTTGATAAATGTTCAGAACTTGTACATAATTGGTCATGTTTATGTTGAAGTGTCACATTTGGACAGATTCAAAATTTGACTGAATTTGGATATTGATCTTGACACATAATGGTCACTGATTACCCAGTACTCAGAACTGGTTGTGCCTGGGTCTTCTAGTTGTGTGTCCTCTGGTTCCAAGTCTTCTCCAATCTATTCTGGTTGGTGTCCTGTGTGGAACTGAGCTGTTGGTTGTGGAATTGTCATTTTTCTAGAGTTTCTGACTAGTCTAGGTCTGGCATCATCCCATACCATATCAGGTCTGGCATCATCCCATACCATATTTGGATCAACCAGATTCATATTGTTCTTCTTGACAACTATTGTTAGGTCTGGCATCATCCCATACCATATTTGGATCAACCAGATTCATATTGTTCTTCTTGACAACTATTGTTAGGTCTGGCATCATCCCATACCATATTTGGATCAACCAGATTCATATTGTTCTTCTTGACAACTATTGTTAGGTCTGGCATTATCCCATACCATATTTGGATCAACCAGATTCATATTGTTCTTCTTGACAACTATTGTTAGGTCTGGCATCATCCCATACCATATTTGGATCAACCAGATTCATATTGTTCTTCTTGACAACTATTGTTAGGTCTGGCATCATCCCATACCATATTTGGATCAACCAGATTCATATTGTTCTTCTTGACAACTATTGTTAGGTCTGGCATCATCCCATACCATATTTGGATCAACCAGATTCATATTGTTCTTCTTGACAACTATTGTTAGGTCTGGCATCATCCCATACCATATTTGGATCAACCAGATTCATATTGTTCTTCTTGACAACTATTGTTAGGTCTGGCATTATCCCATACCATATTTGGATCAACCAGATTCATATTGTTCTTCTTGACAACTATTGTTAGGTCTGGCATCATCCCATACCATATTTGGATCAACCAGATTCATATTGTTCTTCTTGACAACTATTGTTAGGTCTGGCATCATCCCATACCATATTTGGATCAACCAGATTCATATTGTTCTTCTTGACAACTATTGTTAGGTCTGGCATCATCCCATACCATATTTGGATCAACCAGATTCATATTGTTCTTCTTGACAACTATTGTTAGGTCTGGCATCATCCCATACCATATTTGGATCAACCAGATTCATATTGTTCTTCTTGACAACTATTGTTTTACCTGTTTGTTGTTGATACAACTAGCATACTTTTCCTCTTATGCCTATGAACTCATACGGTGGGTTCCATCTAGAGAATAAGTTCAGGTGTTTGTGAGCTTTGAGAATAACTGTGCCACCTACTTGTATGTGTCCATCATTAGCTCTTTGAAATGTCTTGACTCTTCACGATGGTACCTAGCACTTAGTAAAGCATCAAATAGGTCACTAGGTCTGCCTTGTAATATCTTAGTCTTTTTATGCTACTCAGCATTTATTGTTAAGACAATCGTTCACATGTTCCATACGGTAAGTAAAAAGGTGCGTACCCAGTAACTATACTAATACTATTTAGGTAAGCTAATAATGCATTAGAAAGCTGTTCCTATTATTTTCTAGCAGTATTGTTAACTTGTTTTGCATTCAATTCCTTCAAAGTTCTGTTAAATCTCTCAATCTAACCATTTTGGTTGAGGAATATATGGAGTAGTGCTTCTATGATCTACACATAATGCAGTCAAATATTCCTTGAATGATGTGGTATTGAATTTTGTGACCTTGGTCAGTAATGATGACCTATGGAATGCCACAGCATCAAAAGAGGTCTTTAGTAGTCAGGCCTATATGTTTCAGAAAAACTAAAGTCTGTAGTTACTGAAGAATATTTCAAAAGATGACAGGATCAGTTTAAAACAACCAGTTGCCTTTTACGAGTGACTCCTTGTCTCAAGTCAGGAGAGAAATTTATTTCGTCATATTGGTATTGGGAGATCAATGTTGATATTTTGGTAACTTTGACTCTCTTTGCTGTCATTGTCAGCTTGAAATTTATGAACATGGGTTATGTTTTTCTGAACTGTTTGATAAATACTTCATTGGCTGTAATGTTCTGTGGGTTGTGTTCTCTGACTCAGGGTTATAATTGCTGTAAAAAGTAAGCTGACTGACAAGCCAGGAGAACCAAAAGGTTGCAGGCCTAGTGTGTCTCTTTGTCTTTGACATAAGTGATGAAATTCGGTTTTTAAGCAATTAGGCCATTATGTTTTTGGAAAACTAAAGTCTGCAGATAATGAAGGTTTAAAGGACTGGTTAAAAACCACCAGTTGCCTTTTATGGGTGACTGTATGTCTCAAGTCAGGAGGGAAATTTGTTTCCTCATATTGGTATTGGAATATGAATATTGATGTTTTGGTAACCATTGAATCTCTTTGCTCTCAGTGTCAGCTTCAAATTTATGCATATATGTAATGTCTTTCTGAAAAATTAGCACGAGCTTCCTCTTCTGCTAAAACACTTTTGGAAGGCAACGGATAACTTTCTGCCCAGCCCCTATAGTGACCTACAATGTTGAGACTATACTTGTTTCCCTTGTCTGTGATCCCAAAGGGCCCAATGAGATTCATATGTTTAATCTCAATTGGATAATTTGGAATAGGCATTCATGCATTCTGGTATCTGTTTGTCTCGATGTGTGCACTTGGCAAGTATGGCATGTCTAAAGTTGGTCAGTAATGACTCATGCTAGGCCAAGCATAGACTTCTCTAATTCTGCATGACGTCTTGTGTGCTGACATGTGACCCACTAACTTATGACTTCTATCTGTGACCATTTTCCTAAATTGTGTTTGCAAAACTAATCTACGATAACAAGGGTCCCTTGGCATACATTGCTTTGCAACATATAACTGTCCTTGAAGGATTTCATATTGTAAATCTTCATTTGTGCAGTTTGAAAAAGATCTCAGAATTTCTCTTGCGCTAGTTTTATTTCCTCGAGGTTGAGTTCATGAGCTTCAATGGGGTCTCTTGTATAACATCACCCCATGATGCATCTGGATCAATCTAGCCTTCTGTATCAAAGATGTTTACCTTTTATTTATACAGAAACCTTGACAGAAGGTCAGCCCTAATATTTCTACTACCTTTAATATATTCAATCTTGGCTCCAAATTCCGGTGATAAAACTGCCTACCTTTGAATTTTGCTGTTTCTTATTTTTTTGGTAAAAACATATCTCAGAGGCGTATGGTCAGTATACACTTGATTTGTGCTCCCCATATATATTGTCATAGCTTAGACACACAGCCAACTACTGCATAAACTCATTTGTCAATTGGTGACCATTTTAATTGTTTTCCAGATAATTGATGGGAAGCATACTTGATAACCTTTTCTATATTTTTGTCATCATCTTGGACTAATATACTACCACTGGCATGGTCAGAAGCATCTGTATGAAGCTAGTAAGGTTTGGTGACATGGGATATGCAATCCCTCCAGATAACTGTAACAAGCCCCTCAAAGTCTGGAAACTTCGTTCTGGCTCTTTTGTCAATTCAAAAGGTTGACTTTTGTTTTGTTAATTGGTACAAATTGCTGCAATTTTGGCATGATTTGGGACAGTTTGTGAATAATAATTACACATACCAAAAAAATGATGCAACTCTTTCAAAGTTGTTGGGACATCCATTTTAAGAATGGCATCCGCTTTTTCTGGGTTGTTACAAATACTGTCTTTAGTAATGATGTAACCTGGAAGTTTGACTTCTGGTTTTGCAAAAGAAAATTTTGATGGTTTCACCTTTACTCCTGCATTGTGTAATCGTTGGAATACCTGTTCCAAACCGTTTGCATGAGATGTGTTGCATTTGCTATGAATGACAAAATCATCTAAGTGTACAAAAACACAACAGCCATGATTCTTTGGAACTGAGCAGGGGCATTTGTTAAACAGAGAGGCATTCTGAGAAATTCATATAAACCTTTATGACAAATTAAAGCAGTCTTTGAAATAGACTTTCAGTTTTGGCAATCTGGAGGTTAACTTGTTTGGGATTTAGCACATGGTTCCATTACATTGAGTATTCCCTTGAAACAGTCAACAACAGGTCCAATCTCGATTGCGGTCTCCTGTCTGTCCTTTTGTTGCAAACCATGGCACATGTCCAACCCAGCTTCTTATTTTTGCGTAAATTTCAACGGATCTTCTAGTTTGGTGGGATTTGTTTCAACTATCATTTCTTGTGCAAGGTCAGCATTATTCAGTGTTTCAGAATAGGCCCATGTACTAGATTCGTCCAAATCAGTGCAACTGTACCAGGGTAGGCTCTTTCTGCAGCTTCTCTGAATCTTTTGTTCAATGGTCCCAAATTTTTATTAGCAGTTTGCGACAGTTTGTCCAACTCGTTCTTCAGGCACTCATTCTTGCTGGATGATAAGAAAAAGTTCCAGATATAGGTTTCTGATGTTGTCCAGTCAACAGTACAGTGATCAGGCTGTAAAGATAGGTAGTGTGCAATCTCTTTTTCAGAGAACAAGTGACCATTTTGGATACAATGTAGTTCACGGTACCGGGAAGGTCATGTACAACTGGTACAGTCATGTCAATTCCATCCAAACATTCATGGGCTCCAGCAGGTACTTGTCCATCACATCTTCTAACCATCTTTGTTAATGATTTTCATTTTTCTGACCTTTTGAAATCCTGATGGTGTGAATCTGTTGCTTGCTTGAGGTCCACAAATATCTTTCCGATGCTCTCAGTCATGTATGTTAGTTGGGTGGGCTCGATGGTTCTTGGCTTATAAGGGTGATTTAAAATCTCAAATCTTTTTCTGTGTTCGGTTTAGCTTTACTTGTTGTTCATCTGTTGGATTTACAGGCATGCCAGTTAGTTTTGTAAGTGGTGATTAGTTCTCTGGATGTTACACTTTTGTTCCTTTTATTGCCATTCCGCTCACTGGCCTATTCTTTGATGCTACCCAGGACCCTGCACTGGGAATTCTGTTAGCTTGTAAGGTAAGTCATGCAGGAGGTTCTAAGGTTCAGGTTTCAGCGTTGTAGTGTGTTGATGGCCCATAACTGTGTTGTCTTACATAGAGTGGACTTCTTCCAAATCAATAATAATGATTTATTTTGGCTCATCATCATCTGAACTTCTACTATCAATCTGAATGTAGTCCATATGTTCTTGAGCCATACATACCTTCCGTCTGGATACAAAAGAAGTGGCTTAAAGGCTTTACCAATTCAGCTCACAACTCGCCTGAAGATAAGCTGGCCAAGCTTGCCAAATATATAATGTATCAGGTCAGGTTATGTTATGTTAAAGTCCTCCCAACTAATCTGACTGTGTAATAAGGTGTAGAATTTGACTGATCTCTATATATGATGGACTTGTATGCACATGTAAAACCCAGGCTCGTTCCTTTTTCTTGTACTTGTTTATTTCATTGTCAGATACATGGTTTGCCAGGTTTGAGTTCCAGCTCTCTCCTTTGTTTACTTCTTGCTTGGTATGAGAGAATGAAGTCTCCCAAGCATGGCAAATGCGCCTTATATACACTTTGCTGACTCATAATCAATGGAAAACTCCATACTACCTTCTAAAAAAAAACCTATCCTCTTCACACTACATCAAAACAAAATTAGTCACAATTCCTTCTAGAGTGTTTCATCTTGTCTTGATTCTACTGTAACATAGCTCCCTCTATCACTTCTTATCTATATAAAACTTTCCCTCTTTCTAATATTATACAGGGAATGATGTATTGAGTTCAACAAGTTCACCCTTAAACTTATATATTACTTTTACATTTTTATAGATAAAGGTTCCACAAAAAGTGACAAATACAACTCCAACTTTATCCATTTATTTACAATAACAAGTTGTGTATAAAATCTAAGTTTCCTAATCACATGTCTGTGTACTGCATAACCTGATAATCCATCAATATCAAGCACATAATTAGATCTGGCACATTTATGTGTTATTTGTTTTCATTCTTGACTTGTTTACCAATCATTTCTACCAATTAATACATATAGGTCATCTTCTCTATTCTTTTATATCAACATCCTGTAACACTTTATACCATGTCTGGGATTTCCAATCAGTCAGGAATTAAATAATATTTCCGAACATTAAGCCTTCCCAGGTTGCCACATGATCTGCCATACATGTGGAATTAAACTTCTGATCTAGATTTTTATCACCAAGCTAAAAAGCTTAACAAAAAAACTATTTGATTGTTGTTGTTCGTCACATTCATTCTTATTACTTTCATCATTTTTGCTTTTGTGTGGTGTCTGGTATTGAGAGAATTGACATGTTGTAAGAGATTTTAATTTGCGAGATGGACAAATCCTTCCAGCTGTGATGGCATATTTCACATGCTTTAAATTGAGAGAGGGTTGTTTCTGAAATCAGCTCATGGTCTTAATATATAATACTGATGACTATTTAACATTTGATCAACGGTGCCTATCCCTGGTCAAAATATGTTGAAAAAAATAAAACGACAACAGGGAGTTCTTTGATGCATGTGACTTTCAATTCGAATGGAATAAACTTTTTTGACATGCATACACACAGTTAGAAAAAAGAGCAGAATCCCTGTGTATGCTGCCATGACAGAAGACTGACAAACATTTGTACATGAGAATTTTATCTGGAATGAAGGTTACAATCATGAACATAATGTTTTTTGTTTTGAATGATAGCCCTTTCCATTTTCTGAGTGGTCCATGTACTATACATATGACTTGCTTATGGTAAATACAAAAATGCATTGTGGCCAAAGTGATGTTAACATAATGTCGCATTGCCTGCTTCATTATTTAAAGAGGGCATAACATGTAGCACAAATATGATAATTGAAGAGATGAAGCTTTTAACCTCTTACTTAGTATGCACTGATGTCAGCACGATTTGTGCTTCCAATTGCCTTCAGTATCTAAGTTTAATTCTATTTTAGATATCAAATGCAGATAGATGTTTTGTCAAATGTAAAAAGTTCGATAATACTAAACCTCAGACTCAGCATACACTTTTGTCACTATGATAAGTGCTTTTAATTTGCTACCCATTTGCCTTTTCACATCAAATTTTAATTCCTGTTTAGATTATGTTTGAAGCAAATAGGTAGATAGACTTTGTGCTTCATGTGTAAAATTCAAAAGTGTAAAATGTGATGACAGCATGAAACTATTCCAATAGCCGAGGAGCAACACATAATTCACAAGTAGGTTATTACTATAAACCTGTGGTTTAAACAGATCTTATTAGCAATAGGAGGGACAAAACATCACAATCCATGGCATTTTTATCATGCCAGGACACACAAGTCAAAAATGAGACCAAGGAGAGAACAAGACAGATAGAGGAGCAAATATTAACCTAGGAACAAGTAAGCCAGTTGGCAGAAGACATTATGTATCCCGAAGGCAAAATCTACTAGTTTTTTCAATAAAATTTTGGACAGCCAGAAATATTAATTTATTACTTTCTAATTTGCACTGTTTGGAACAGTATAAGATGGTATGTAGATTGAAAGGTGGAAGGTTTGTCATCATTGTATGTAGACGATCTCGATCAGTAACGAATAATGGGCAAGAGAAGATAAAGTGCCAAATGTCTTCTACTCCCTGACCACATGAACATAAAGGAGAATCCTTGATCCAATTTTGTAAAGATGTTCTTTCAGCTGACTGCGGCCCAAACATAATCGAGCATGAATTATTGCATAATACCTCTTGCCTAAATTCAACAATGATGGATGTTTTACTAAGGTAAAAGGTTTACAAATTAGATTAGATTTAAAGCGCGAAAGTGTGGGGGGAGTTGCGAATATCAAGTGGCAGTAAATTCCCTAAACACTTTGCTGATGGAAAGAAGAATTTGTCAAAAATATATCTTTTATCTCTGAAATGTGGTAAATCGAAATGTCTGCGAATATTATAGTTAACTGCTGTTTCAGGCGTAGGAATATTTGGAATCAGGTTTTGCAAATAATTAGGGGATAGATTATTTACTATTTTTCTGCATGAAAATTAATTTGTTCCGTTCCCTCCTCTTAGCCAAAGTTTCCCAGCCAGCATTTATCTATCTATCTATCTATCTATCTATCTATCTATCTATCTATCTATCTATCTATCTATCTATCTATCTATCTATCTATCTATCTATCTATCTATCTATCTATCTATCTATCTATCTATCTATCTATCTATCTATCTATCTATCTATTTTACATCCTACTGGGGGTTCGCCAGTGACATATTTGTAGTTTTAACATTCAAACATCAGCGATAACTGTATGGCCTGGGGGCAATAAGTACAGTTCAACGTGGATTCCACTGAGCTAACATTCTCAATATGACTAAAAAAAGGTAAGTCCAAGAGAGAAATCCTTGAGATTAAAAATTACGTTTGAACAGTAAAATCAACGCTTTTGTTGAACGACATTTTGCCCGTTTGTGGGTGCAACTGATGACCAAGATTTAACTCATGCAAAGCAAGGTCTACTTCCCATAACATAACCTAACAGAGCATAATTAACATAATGCACATAACAGGCGATATTATTGTAAAGTGGCCTTGCAGATACCGAATTTTATATGTAACAGTTAGATATACACCTGAATTCTGCGTAAGAAAGTTATTCTCTTTGTAAAGTATATAATACTTGATATGGTGAGGTAAACACGTGCATCGCACAGTGTCTCAAAACGAGCGGTCAGCCATGATGCATGACACTACATAACATAAATGCTCTCATCTAAATTAAAAATCCCCTATTTTCAATGCATTTCCCAGGTCCCTTTAGTGCATGGAGATCTTTCCAGTAATTAAATTTTTTATCTCCTGTATTAGTGCAAGCTGCAATCAAGCATAAAAGGAATTACCACTGTAAACACATACATCACTCGACCCACAGAATTAGAAGTCAGCCATGTTGGATGCTGTTCTGTAAAGCAAGCATAAAATGCGTGTTTACCTGAATATTTTATTAAATACTGGTTTTGAGACGAAATTACCACCAGACCAGGAAGACAAACATACAAGGAATGAATTACACTATTAAGCTTCGTAATTACTTTGCTTATTTTTATTATATTGCTGATTTATGATTTCTTATATTTGCTTAAATTGTGCCCCGGCAAGTAAACATTGCCCTCATACAGTCAGTCACAAGATTGTGGATATAACATAAAAGATCATTGAAGCACAGACATTTTGAAACTACAGTTATACGAAAAAGGGAGGGTTGAATTTTGCTCAAAGAACATAGGACCGTCCTGGTAGTCACTATGAAATAACATTTATGCACCAGTGTGGTGGACGAAAATAACCTTGAGTAACCTTGCAGTTGTATGATCTAGAGGTCCCACACATGCGGGTATTACCACAATTAATTATATTTCTGATGAAAAATAGTTGGCTGCAAATGATTTCAGCAGAGACTGCCCCAATCATTAAAATAGGTAATATGTCTTAATTAGGAGAGTCAGTTGTTCCTGGCTGATCACTAGCTTGGTGCCAAATGGGACCCAGAGCCTAATGGGGCAACGGTGCCAAATACGAAGACAGGTGCTTCCCTTATCAATTTCTCCGAGTCACAGAGGGAATGCAGTTCATTTTTTTTTCTTTTTTTTTTTGTGATGGTCGTCAGTAGAGCATTAGACTCATGCATGGGCCTCTTGTTACTTGTATATTACGTATTCAAGCTCATCAGACATGCATTTTGAATGCACAAATCCTGGCGTTCTTGTTGCTTTGATACAGTGATGCTGTATGCTATCTTTAACATTGGTGGCGAGCCAGGCCACTCTGGTTATAAAGTAGTGTTTCAAATCATAGCTTCAGGAGGTATCCTTCATGAGGCAAGATTTGCAGAACATGCTCCCAGACCGCTACGAGAACAACCTGGTTCCTTACATGCATCTAAAATGGATGTGTTTATATTATGAAGATGCCTAATGATCACAGCTTCTGCAATATCTCTATCTGTAATTTCCCGGAATTCAAGTGGACCAAGATCGGTCGATTTGTTTGCGCGATTTGCCTTGTAAACCTCATGACAGTGTTTGTTCGTCCCAACTGGATAGGAGTTGGTTTTACCCAGATGGAACCATCACTAAGAACTTATGAGGTGATTTAGTTAAGTGCAATCTCATTTGCATCCTACCAGGTAGGGGATCACTTACGTTGCTTTCATCGAGTGGTATAGTATTACAGGATTCAACATTGTCAAGATCGCGCGAGAATGCTAGAATATGATCCAACCAAGTGTAAATATTGTAACCATGACTAAAATATGTATAGTGTACTGATTGATCAAACAACATATCAAGTGGAACCATATTGTTGTATTCAAGGAAATCACATAGTTGCTTACTATGAACATTATAACCTTTATGTTTATATCCCTTATTCTCTAACGTATTTGATATTGGAAGTTGTACATTCAAGTCACTCAGGATCTTTATAGGGGCAGTGTTGGCGTATTGGTCTATTAAGGCCTGTAGTATAGTTAACAATTCAACATACTGATCTGTATTGCTATGACAGAAAAAAGGCATGTACACACTGATGATAATATGAATAATATTACTGGTACTGTCACAGATGGCTACTGGGATTACAGGATCTCTTAGAACATCAAGTTGAAAACATGTAATACCAGGAGTAATTTTTACCAACTTGGCTGTACCACTTTAAGGGTGTCCATTATATCCCGCATCCACCTCAGTCATACTGGACTTTGCAAAACAAATTATCTTTGATTCTATATGTGCAAGATAATCTCTATCTTTAATGGCAATTTCAATTAAATTCAGTCCATGTGGTCTTAACCAGGTCTCATTCAACGATGAAATATCACAATTCTCTAAATGATCAATTGTGTACAAAACACTTTGTTTGAAACCTGTTAAACTGTTCAAATGAAAGGGGCAACGATGAGGTGTCCAAACGTGAATTAAAATCTTTTTTACATTATGCCCGTCAGCAATATGCTTTATGTTACAGGGAGGCTTGCAATCTACTGATTCTGTCAAATTATTAGTCGTGTGACTACAGCAGTCCCCACTCTTACCAGCGCCATGCACCTTGGTGCTGTTGGGGAGAACCCCCGAGTGGGGGCTACTCAGTGCCTTGTCCGTGTAATGGCACATATCGGGGGAGGGTACCTGTTTGATGATAGAGTCTGTTAGCTCCATGGTGGTAGGCAGGACCACCTCATTGGGCAATGCCATATGGCACAGTTCCCCAGGGATAAGATTACGTTGTTTTGCCCTGTAAGGCCAGGGGTTAACATGTTGTCCAACGTGAGATGACCCAACGCTGTTTAACTGTCTCACAACATATCGTGATGGGACGGAATGCTGGTTTGCAGGCAATGCTTGGTTTGACACTTTGGTTTGCCTCCCTGAATATCTCAGAGGCTGAGAATGATAAGATCGTGTTCTTTGAGATTTATTTTGCGACACATTAAATGGCCAAACATATACTCCCTCAGGCCACTTTGCAAAATTGAGTAACTTTCATAGTTAGTAGATGAAACTTTTACATGGAAAGATTTCCATGAGCTTTCCCTGGAAGGCAGCTACTGCACTTCGTGAGGATGTACGCTCAGGTTACATACCATGAATTTCACAAGGAGCACAAGCATCTATTGTGAAGTCAAGGCGAGGTTTCTTAGACCACTGGTGGGATGTATCTCAGTTTGAACGTTTCTTACTTAATATTTTGGCAAAGGTGGTGTCATCCTCTAGATCGTCCACACGATCATTCTCACTTCCCTTAACCACTTGACGGTCAACAATACTTGCCTGCCTGATCGACTTAATCTCATGGTCATAGAGTGGCGGTGGCTGTAACAATGACGAGTTGGGCTGTAAGCTGTTCGTTATCCTCCTTAACATGCTTTATTTCTTCTTTTAAAACTCGAATCTGTTCATTCATGGCACCCATGGACTTTATTAAATCCTGAAGGTCATACACAGAGCCTACGCCAGGCACATCCTTTTCGACTTTATCATTTAACTCAGTCTTTGGGATGTTTCTAGTGACGAAAACCTTGCCAAACTCTTTGAGGGCCTGTTTTTTAAGCAGACTGACTGAACCCCATATAGCAAATGTCCAGGATATGACCTGGTCACTGAATGCATTTTTAAAACAAAACAAAATAAAAATTACGAAACAACCTTATACAATGCTTCCCTTCTCTTTAACCATGCATTTTGAATACATTTTGCCACCAATTCACACCCATACGACATAAAATAAACAAACTTTTCATCACCTGATTTAGTTACAAACTCTGGACACCTATTTGTTACTGATTCAAAGACATTCTTATATCATGGTAAAAATGACATTTACAAAGAAAATGGCATTTGTCTTCTATTTTCTGTTTTTCACATAAGACACAGATTCTATTTTCAAGTTGTATCCCCCTATACCGACCTGTTTCTACATATAACCGAAGGATACCAGATCTAAATTGTACCAACAATGATCTTTGCACAGGAGAGAGACAAACTCCTACATACTCTTCCGTCTTAACTGTTTCCTTAAATTTTATATATGTTCTTGGTTTTGGCTTAGACGTTGAGCTCTTTATAATATAATACAATAGAATATATGATATGATATAATATAATATAATATAATATAATATAGTATTATAAAGTATAATATAATATAATACAATGGGTTGGGAGGACGCTATGTCGTCCGTGTCACGTGATTAGGTTGGTATTATACCATGATACCCAGGTTCTGGTTCTTTACTGCTGCTTACAGTACATGTGGTGCATTTGCTGTTTATGGCTGTGGTTTCACTGCAGTCCTTTATGACGTTTACATCTCCATGGTTTGTTTTCCATGTTGACTTTAAATAATGTTCCTTAATGGTTTCATTGAGCTTTAAATTATGTATGTCTTTGCCAAATAACATTATTAATCCACTTATTTCAGTTACAGGAATTACGACTATTAAAAGCATGAAAAATGTGACTTTTCTATTTCGTTTATTGTTTCATTGTGTTATAAGGGACCAAGTATAAAGACTGCTTATGGAGATTGATTATTGTTTAGATAGGGTAGTGCAGACAGGGAAGCATACTATTTATTTGAAAATAATTTTCATGCCGCTATGCTTTGAAGCAGCTGCCTGGTATGAGAACATGCCTAGTAATTTACATTATACCATACTTTCTATCGTGGTCCCAGTGGTACTTAAACATCAATTTATGAACGAAACAAATCTTCTTATAAAGCCACTTGCAATTGCAAATCAAGTGGCATAATAATAGCACCACCATGAGACAGTTACAACGATAAGTATGAGCAATCACTTGACAATGACCTTTGTGACGTCAGACCCTCACATGAATAGCACGCCTTAGGCCGTAAAGTTTGGCAGACAAACCACCATAGAACAGTGATGTGTCATAAATTCGTCAGTAAAATATAGACAGGGTTATCCAATTTCAATATTTTATGCAAAAAACGGAAAGAATGAAAAAACATTAACCTGAAATACAGGCCTGCAGTAGTTTGCATAGTAGTGCACCTATTTCACGTTGCTGCGGATACAAAAACCGACATCCCTTCTGAAATATGAAGTACGCGGGGGCTCGTCAATATCAGTTCAAATTGTGACTCGGTCATCCCGAACGCAATTCACTCTCACGGGTTGTGTTTGATCAGGACAATGCTACATAACAGTTATGTAATGCCCTGAACAGATTATAATTAAATATGTTTGCTTAAAAATCTTGTAGTGTCCATGAATGTGTGGCATACAAACCGAATGCCATTTACAAAAATCACTTCAAGCTTCAAGAATATCTTTTAGAATATTTATCCTGGTAACCAAAGCTCATCAGGCATACTATAAGGACAATCAGTTACACAACAGAATCGTCCATCAAAAATATCGACCTCTTAGTTCAAATTATGTGCTTTAAGTTTGATACTTTTCGTATATTAATATCATCAGTTAAAACTGTAGAGTCCCCCAAAAACTCAACCCAAAGCGCTGGAAAAGGCCACTTCCTTGTCAGTTTTTAATCACAACTCAATTTTGATATGTCCCAGTTAGGTTTTTGTACGATCGAGTATAAATAAAATATGTCTGTGTCTATGACTGTCTCCTGTAAATGTCAATGTATATATCTATATCTAGACTTCTCACCTCACCTAACTCCTATTCGACAATTAAGTGCTCTTGAAACATATGGTTATGATTACGGTTACATGATATAAGTCACACTTAGCCAACTGATATTGAATTATATTCCATCGCCTGTGATATTGTTTTTACACTTATGTATCTATGCGTACTGGAATATAATCCAATCAAGCACACCTCAAGTGTACTGTTTCTAACAGTGATCATTAAGATGACAAAATCAACAGAGCAATTCTGCAGTTTTTCTTAGGGACTTTGTTAGTTTAGAGCATGAACCCAAAGGAATCTTGAACTTTTGTACTATTCTCATACCCAGCTACCATGTGGAAAAAATCGGGGGGCAGAGGGTTTCTTTAGAAAAATACCAACCGATTAAAGTGATGTTCACCATATATATATATGTATGTATATGGGGGGGCATTTCCTTCCGTAGAGTTTATTTTTAGAAATTTTTCTTTCAGTGCATAACCTGTATCATTGAAATATTGAACCCTCAGTCCCAAATTGCATTCGAGATTTTTCTATCAGAATTTTTCTATTTTGTCATTGCTCAGATCCCATTTGGATCTCCAGACCATAATTTCACGCCAGGGAAACTGTAGTCCCACTTGTCCTCGTGGCTTACTTTTTGGGTCACTGCGACCTACTCTTTTAAGTTTTATATGCGAGGAATTTCAGGTACTATAAATCCCGTTAAGACCTCCTTGCGCTGCATTACAGAGTGCGACTTTTACTGAAGTTTCGCACCTGAAAGTTCATTAGCAACTTCATCTACTTTTCTCCGATCCAACTACCATGTGGAAAAATGGGGGGGGGGGGGTCAGAGGGTTTATTTAAAAAAATAAAATTAAAATAAAAACCAAACAATTCAAGTTATGTTAAGCCCAATGCATAAGTTGACTCCAGCTGCACATTGACCTTAAAATAACGCTCACGTCAGTTTTGCAGCTCAAGTCCATATGTCCGTTTCACAAAGTAACGCCTTTTTGTATTTAAAAAAATGCACAAAATCTCGGAAACAACTGGGGCATGCCAGTCATCATTCTAGCGGGGTTGTACTTATGTGCATAAGTTTTGTACCCAAGGCTTGATGTGTGACCTTGACCTACATTTTGAGGGTTATAACACTGACTTGCCAAAGACATGTGACACAATATTGGACAATATTTGTATTTCGTTTAATTAACATATCTTCATCCCACATGTTCAATTTATGATCTTGACCTAATTTTGTGGGTATATTGATCTAACTGCGAAAACATCTTTTGGCATGTAACGCAAAAAATTGTTCATAATATTCAGTTTGCTGGATAGCCCGACTCAAAGCTCAACTGTGCACATTGAAATATGACCTTTAAAGGTCAAAGGTAAGATCATTTGGTCATAAGAAAAATTTCAAATTGCTGGAACACGGTCAAATTTTTATTTGATTTTCAGCATTTGGGGTTCCAAATGTAGGAAATGTGGCAATGTGCATTTCTATGATTTACATTTGACCTCTAGTCACAGATCAAGGTCATTTGGCTATCTGAAAGTTTTCATCTAGCCATAACTCATTTTACTCATAAGTCATTTTAATCTGATCTTACTCATATCAGGCAACTTTGTAACATTGCACCTTTTAAAATTACATTTACCGTCTAATTTTCAAAGGTGAAGGTCATATGCTGCGGAAGATGGGGGTTGCTTTTTTTCATGAACCGCTTGGAATCGGGGATATCTAGTTTCTTTTGCCTTCGGAACTGTCTGAGATGGCTCGACATAAACGTTTGAGATGTTTTCACTTTTTACAAAAGAAAATTGTCCTTTGAAAGACTATTTAACTTATTAAAAATTACTAAATTTAAAAAAACATGAAACCTCTCCTTCAAATCTTTCAAACAAATGTAAATATCCCCTTCCAACAGGATGATGTATATAATTTGGTATAAAGAATTGACCTATTTGCTTCTTTGAGATGATAATTTGCCAAGTCTAAAGTATGGTCTGCATAGATGGACAACGTTTGAGAAAACCTATAATGTCTAATTTGCTTTGTCGTTGTTACAAGTCTGCAGCTGCTCACGGTACTTGTTCAGGTGCGTATGTTTAATAGGCTTATCATCCGCCGTAATTCCACTACATATCAAGTTTCACCAATATTTCAGCTACTATGGTATCATATCCTCTCATTCTGACATTTTTACCTCAAAAAGCTAGGGCAGTTGAAAACCTGACCCATAAACTCCCTGTGGATTCTTTAAAATGTCTCCCATGTTGGACTGCCAGAGGCTATATCTGATCCATAAACTCCCCGTGGTTTCTTTAAAACGTTTCCCGTGTTGGACTGCCAGAGACTGTATCTGACCCATAAACTCCCCGTGGTTTCTTTAAAACGTCTCTTATGTTGGACTGCTAGGGACTGTAGCTGCGGATACGATACAAGGTATTTCAGGACACACTGAGGTCACTTACATCAGATAATTACCGCTGTTTTATCTTATTTTATTCAGCATAAAGAAAATGCTGAAAACAACCTCAGAGAGGGCCAATCCCATTTGAACTGCTCTTGTTGAGACATCAAAACAGGACTGGCGGAGTATCACGTGACAAAAACCAGAGAAGGACACGGACAAAGACGTTTTCAGATACAGTGGGATGTTGCAATTAAGCTACGGATGATTAAACATGAGGTGTATATCTGAACATGGTGGACTTACATTCATTTTTTAGAGTTCAGATCCCTACTATGCAGTAACACCTTATGCTTGTTCGAATGGAAAGGATCTGTCACGTTATTGTAACGTTTTTAGGAATAGATAAAAAAGTACATTAATTGACAGTTTGCTAGTTCATCCCAGATCAACTTCTTTTGCCTTCATTGGCCTTGGAAGGAAAAGCGATGCTTTGATTTAAATCAGAATAATTTTGTAAAAAAGGGTTCTTGTTACAACTTCAAAGCCGTTGGTCAAGCACTTTAGAAAAATTGTAAAGGTCTTTTTTTCCAAAAATGAACACAAAAAAGTATAAACATTTCCACAAAATCGCTGTAGCATGACCATATAACGACACTGGATAGACACACACATAGTATATCACCAACCAGTTTTAAGTAGGACTGATCAGCAGTTTTGCACTTAACTAAATATCCATACATGTGCACATGCTGAGTGTAATCCCACGGTCACAATGCTAACATGTACTCCTACTGAACATACCGCCATAAAAACAAAAACAAAAACAAAAAACAAACAAACAAACAAACAGAAAAACAAACAAAAACAAGAAAAACAAACTTGGAGGAGATCTAGTCAGTCCAAATACACTTCTACAATGTTTGAAGAAAATGTAGCTTGTGGTTCAGGAGAAGTTGCAAATTACAAAAACATGCATAAAAAAATTAAAAAAACGCAGCGCTCCTTGTCGAATCAACCATGGTCTAGGACTCACCAGAACAAGTAACACAATGCAATTAAAAGGAAATTGTCTTACCGGTTAAGATATTTGCCAGAAATGAATAAACTGTTTATGAAAATCACAGAAAACACACTGGAACTTCACCATTTAATAAGCTCGATAGAGATACACACAAGGTACACCCCCACCCCAGTCCCCCGAAGTTTGTAACAAATCTGATGACGTTTTTGAAAAAAAACCTCACCGTTGCTACCAAGTAATTCTACTAACTTAAAACAAAACGGATATCGGACGATTGTTTGCACACTCTTGACAATCATCTTTGTCCTGGTATACGGGCACAACACGATCAAGCTTCCAGTCAGCTGGTACTATGCCAGTTCACAAGGACAAGTTCAATTTACATGTCAAAGTTGGAGTAATCACTGGTGCGGTCAGAGACAATAAGTAACAGTTCATTCGAAATACACCATGTTTGCTTTTCTCAGGCAGAATACTTAATCCCGAAAACACATAATCGTCACCAATATAAGAAAATATTTAACTGGTCATCACAGTGTGTGCCCGTGTAGTTTGGTGAATCGGGCTGATCTCTGAATGTAGCAGCTAGGTGAACACCTACATTAGTAATATGACCGTTAAACTTGCCCGGAGACGGATCAGAGGGAACATGCCTGTCACGGATTTTTTTTTTTTTTTTTTTTTTTTTGTTTTTTTTTTTTTTGTTGAGGCAATACATGTTTTATTAATGGCCACATTTCTTTCTGGCTTTTCGCATTTCTGACTCCGTCATGATAACAATTTTGTTTTGCGAATTTAATCTCTTCATTGACAAATGAATCGAAATTTACCATATTCATCCCATAAATAAACATTTTCATTTATAGCTCGGCTTTGCAGAAAAGCATGTTGATAGATAAGCTCTGATAGTTCTCGTGACACTCACGGATTCCGTCTATTTCGGACTCTAATTTTGCGCAAAGGTGCATGGGCGTTGCATACACGATAAAACTCTGCATGCAAGATATTCCTTACTTTTTCAGTGTCATGTTCTCCATCTAGTTCTTTTAAAATCATAGTATCTTTCAAATAAAAAATACTGCTATTGAATTCAGAATAATTATGTTTCCCTATTTCTGTAGCCATTCATTCTTCCACTTTAGGAAGTTTAGCAGTTGTAATTGTGAATATAAGAAATAATCACTAATCCTGCATAGCAGAACATACATGCTTCTCACTTCATTTTGTAAGTATAAGATCAATTGTTGTGGCTGTATTCAGAGTCACCAACGAATATGAACATATTTGCATGTGTGTCTTTTTGTTGAGACCCACTCTCTGGTAGTCATTACCCTATTCAGCATTACACACTTTTTTACTCTCCATCAGCTAACCTGTCACTGTCTAGCCTATATACTTATGGAAGTACTATTGTCCATGTTTTACACTTTCGTCTGTAGAATTATGATATAGGCTGTAGTAGCCCAAATAAATTAAAGCGTTTACAGCGGGTAACTTCTCAAAACATGTTTCGGAGCCTGTGCCTGTACATGTCCCTCTGAGTAGCGGCTCCGTGTCTAAGCTGAATATTCAGTAAAGACAACCCAGATAATAATGCATAAATATGAATGTGGAAAATGATTCATTAGCCAAATACGTGAAGTTTTGCTTGTGAATACAGAGCTTCATAATGAGTGAAGAATCTTTGTCAAATCAAACATAATTACTAAATTTGTATAGTACAAGTTTAGATAGGAAGACACTGACTTATGATATATCATTTCTTGTATCTGCAGCTTGTTCAATGTAGTTAACAATGCTGTGGTAACATTGCTAGGGTAACATTGTACATCGACAGAGGGAGGCCTTTATATAGCACCAAGTAAAACGGGACCTTGTTTTGGCGGCTCTGTGTCAACCCATACAAATTCCATATTTCGATAACATAGGTCAGGTCGCATAATATAAGATATGTCATTTCTGATCTACAAGGCAGCACATCCTCATACCTATTTCTACCACATCGAAATAGTTCATAACCATCAACAGTGATTACACTGTCAGCTTTAGTATTGTCAAGCCACGTCTCTCAAACGGCAAAAGCTTGAATATTTTTACTATGTAACAATAGGCGGATTTGATCAATCTTTGATACAAGACTACATACATTTAGATGCAAGACACAAAGTCCTTTATGTCGCCTAAAACTTACAATCAAATTGAGACAATGCGTTAAATTTTTAGGTGAAGATTCAGCATCCACAGATGTGTTTGTATCAATATGAATATTGCTCCCTTGCAGATCGCCATGGCTTGATTAGTTCCGAAAGTTGCTGCCTACAATTCCTTGACAATGGACCCTAGCTAATTGTGGTCAGTACGGTCGCCTTCACGTCAGGATCTCCACTACCACTACAATGTGAACTTTGCAAAATGCCACGAACTACACGTGATGAAGTAGGATCAGTTAATTCATTAAGAAGTACATCTATTGAGGTGTCATTTACCTGAATGTTATTGTCAAGAACATGGAACCTTTTAGGGTCGCAAAATGGAGTTATTAGAGTGCATTTGTTTCGCTGAATTAATAATAGGATTTACCGCCTGCGTGATATTGCGAGCAGGCAACTAATATGCCCTTTGCAGCAGGGGAAGCCTGTCTTTTACCAGAAATTTGGCATTAATGCTTTTTTTACCTTCAAACAACCAATTATTGCGTCTACAGATTAATTCAATTGCTACATTGGTAAGTCTAGCTTTATTGTTCAGGTGCAAGCCATTCATGTGAATAATACTTGAAATTTAACTTTTGTTCGTTTCAAGTTTTTGTAGATCATATTCCATTAGCCTGAGCTGTAATGTAGTGTGGGCTGCAGTCTGTTTGAGTAATTTATTGGTGCCAATATGAATAATAATATTCTGTGGCACTCCGCTTATCTGCCGCGGTCCTGGCTGGCTTAGTAACTAGTCAGGTGGCCTTTAGTACGGTAGGAAAAAAAAAGGGGGGAGCAAGCCCTATCCCCTATCCCATTGTTGCAACTTTGCGCTCGGCATGCCCACAGCCCCTGCTGATGATGCCACCTGGCAGGGTCATGGGAGCCCTAATAAGGGCTACCTTCGCCCTTCCTTTGCTAAGGTTGTCTTCTATTCTCTTCCGTGACTAATCCTAAGATATTATTCCTACTCTCCCAGCACTGCACCAAGAAGCCTTTCACTGACTCTAAACCAACTCTACTTCCTGGAAAATCGCCCTTGAATCCTAGTATCCATGCGAACCTATCATTGTCTGCCATGTCCCTTTCTTGCTCTAAGCTTTTCCACTGCCCATCTCTTTTTCTCCATTGTACAAACAGCTGGTCTCTAAGTGCTCTATAACCTGTACATCATGTCATCATATGATCAATGGTCTCATCCACATCCTCCCTACACACCCTGCACTTCCCATCACTCCCATTCGTCCACTTCTGCTTCCTCTTCTCCAGATTGATCACTCCTGCTCTGCCCTGAAACAACAGTCTAGAACCCTTGCTACCATCCCAACATTTAGTCTTCACTGGCTTGTCTACAGATCTATATGCTTCCAATGTGCTTTTTTCCTCAACCCCTCTTTTCCACTGCTCCACATGTTTCTCTTGGATCACCTTTCCTATATTAGATTTCCACGCCACTTCAATTTCATCTGGCCCTTTCAGCTCATATTTCTCAGCTAACTTGTCTATTTCTTGAACCCATTTTGTCTTTTCACTGACAGTCTCAATGTACGCCTTCCTACACCATCTTTCTTCATTCACCTGTTGCAAATATCCCCAGTAGCCTAGCCTAGCCTTAGCTATTCTATCTCTTATTTGTAATTATCCCAACTCTCCCAACACTGCCTCTGTTGCTACACACGGTGGTGCCCCAAGCACCCATTTCCCCATCTCCCTCTGTGCCTTCTCCATCCATTCAATATCCTTCTCACTAATGGCTATTACATCTACCCCATACAACATCCCAGGTATGGCTACACGTTCCCACAGCACCCTTCCTGTGAATGATCTATTGAAGCTGTTCCCTGCTGTGACCTTTATCATACCTTTTGCTCTATTCACCTTCTGTCTGATTTTCTCAACATGGTACTTAAACATTCCCTGTCCTGGGACGTTAATGTTCACCCCTAAATGTTCGTATCCCTCACCCTCTCCAATTCTGATGAGTTTCTCTTGACACTCTGGTATCCTAAACTTTCCTACCATCCATTTCTCCTCCTGTCTTTTCTTCTGCCTCAAGACCATGACCTGACTTTTCTTCTCACTAAACTCTAATAATAACCATGATAACTTGGTCAGTGAAGTTAGTGTGTCGGATTACATTCAGCGCTTTGAATAACGTGCACCATTCTGTAAACTAATCACGCCTTAAGTGGTGGGTTGTTCTTGTCTAACTGCCATGAGGTACACCTAGCTATAGAACACCTACCACACTGACTGATGAGAAGGCATTTCCTGGCACACGCGCATTGATTTGATGTTTTATCTTTGTTGTAACGGATTTCTACCTTTACTAATGAATTTTTAGGGGAAATGTATGATTGTGATATGACTCAATCAGTGTCATTGGTTTCAGACCGTTCAGAGAACAGTTGAGCTAATGTTAATGTACATTGCTCCTCTGTAGTATTATCTGGATTAAATATGATATCTTTATTTGTCTGGAGCGTCAATCATGCTGCAATGAATTCATTAGCCCAAGATTTGAATCAGCATTTTGGCGCTGGTGATGCCGTTGTCTGAATGCTACTGAAAATTTGGTTCTTAGTAATACCATATACTCACCAGCTGCTGTTTCACAGTTGATGTCAGGGTCGTTTTATTGACGTATAATACATTAAAGGTTCAAGGTCGCTTTCACAGTTTACAGTAATGAACTCAGCAAGTTGCTCATGCAATTAGGTCTTAACTCATTACACTCTGAAGAAGTGCCTGCAGATGTAACAGATGATTTTGAAGTGCTGCAAATGTCTTTCAGATGCGCCTGCATCGGAGGCAACTCCAGACTCCGAAATTTCAGGTGTCTCCATTAGAACAGTCATTATAATGCCATTTCATGCATAGTATACATCGCAACATAGGTTTGTTATCATGTAGCCCACCATGATTGCAGTCATACTGACAGTATGGTGGTGAATTAGTCCAGTCCAGTTTGCTTACTGTGTCTGTGAAAGCAGATGTTGTGATGGTAGTAGATTTTGAGATACTTCCTTGGCCTAGATATATGGACGATGGTATGGCAGTCAAGGTCTCAACAGTCTTCAAGATGGTATGACTATGAGCAGCAGATCGTTTGGTTCCTTTTCTTTCTGTCGGCACCTACTTTCATGTTCTCCTGACATAGATGCCTCTCGGCGGTATCCTTCCCATCCAGCTGGTCCACCCTATGCACAAGGATAGTATCCTTTTTGGTGTGGGAGAGAATGGGACAATTCTCCGCGTCCCATAGGTAGCGTCACTTACCTTGCAGGTTTGAGGTAGTTTTGTACAGTGTGAGTGAAATTATTCCAAATGCCTATTCATAACCTTGTTCGTAATACCATGCCTTTATTTGTAATGATGGGTTGTCTTTTTGTTTGGATTGGTTGATCAGCGCGTCGCTGTAAAAGTCCATATAGACTTCAGACTACTAGGAAGTCTTCACTTAAACACTGGCAGATGGTTTAACTAGGATAAGCTATCCAGCTAGAAAGGGTACATACTGGTTCAGGTGTAAGTCAAATTGTTCTTATCTGAACCTGTACTATACAAATTTAGTAATTATGGTTTGTTTGACAGGCAGTCTTCTTTCATAATGAAACTCTGCATGTATAAGCAAAACTTCACGTCTTCAGCTAATTCATTGTTTGCCACGTTCGTATTTATTCATTATTATGTGGGTTGTCTTACCTGAATATTTAGCTTAGACAAGGAGCCGCTACTCAGAGAGACATGTACAGGTATAGGCTCTGAAACATGTTCTGTACAGTTACCCGCTGAAGACCCTTTAATTTATTTGGTCTAATACAGTCAGAATTTTACGGAGGAACATGTGCAGTGGGGACAAATGTACTTCCATATGTATATAGGTTAGACAGGGACAGGTTAGCTTATGGAGAGTAAAGAGTTCGGACTGCGGAATAGAGTAATGACTACTAGGAAGTGGTTCTGGACAAAAAGACACAAACACGATAAATCATTGGAGCGTGACCCGTTGAACATATCTGTGGAGACCCAGTCAAGGCACAAGGTTTTCAGAGGAACCTGGCAACGGGTTCAGATAAAAAGGCATAAATGTAAAATTGTTGATGATGACTGACGTAGAGACGCAGCGAGATGAAATATATTCAGCTGATCAAATAAGAGGTAACACGAGCCAAAAGTCATTTTAAAAGCAAAATTTATCTATGACATGCATGTGTACGTTCCCGTACAAGGGAGCGTGGGGACTAGTGATACATGAACCAGTCGATTGGAGGCCCATGAAGGGTCTGATCAGCCTGTTTACATAGATTCGGGAAGGGGGGGGGAGGGTCTGAGCTATAGTGGACCGGTTATTACCTTACACAAGTGAATTAAAACACACAACCAAGTGGATCCAGAGTGTCTAAACACCTGACTTAGAATGTATTTGCAAGATGAATGACCTGTATTTTTCACCAATTGACGTTCTTGGACTCCAGCAGACGAGAACAGACGGCGCAAGTGGAGTCACTTGCTACTACTGACACGCACTCATTTTTAAAGTGTGTTCAATGTTTACGTGGCTTTGTCAATGTGTGGCAGTTTAGGTTGTAGGGCTTATCAAGTGTAAAGTGTGGCATCATAATGCGTCAAATATAAAGTATGGCGTAACAGTGCATCAAATATAAAGTATATTGTATCATAGTGCATCAAATATAAAGTACATTGTATCAAAGTGCATCAAATATAAAGTACCGGCATGGCACTACAGTGCATGAAATATATAGAACGGTATCCTATGGTGATGTTAGATGTTTTGATGGGTAATGCAACACAGCGTTTGAGTTTTGTACCAGGGTACAGACATTCACATGGGGTAACACAAATGATACGTCAGCTCGTATTCTCTTTCTTTCTTGGTGGTCTGTTTTATAACCAGCATTTTCCGTGAGGCTTCTTCCCATTCCAGTTTATGTCGGGATGTTTCCCGGGAACGTCACTCGTCCAAACGTTTCGGGAAAGCCAAAAACATGGCCTTTTCCTACATGTAATCTTTTTTCTTTTGGTATCCCTGGTTCATATCCTATGTTTTATGATATTCAGTAAAATATTGAACACTTTTAGCACACGGGCACAGAAAAGGGAACATCCTGATACAAAAAGTGTGTCTTCGGCTCTTATAGCAACCAAAGTGCTTACATTTTCAATCTTATAGTAAAGTTCACGTCACCTTGCCAAAAGCCTTTTGAAAAAAAAACAGGAAGTTTGCTCCTGACTTATGTAGTTTAAAGTTACTGAGCCTAATTGCTAGACAAATTGTCTGAAATGACAGGTGCTGTGCTTTTTGAAAAACTAAGTTTGTTCAAACGCAAAGAAACTTTCAACTTGGAGTAATGGAAGCTCTCAATATCACACAGCTTTGTGAAAGATCATCCGAACAGTCTCCAAGTACTCCAATATACGTGATAGAACACACTCTCATATGTGTGATGGAACACACTCTCATATATGTGATAGAACACAGTATCACATATGTAATAGAACACACTCTCATAGATGTGATATAACACAGCATCACATATGTGATAGAACAAAAGAAACATGTCAATAAACGGCAAATATTTTACATTTGGACATTTAGAAGAAAAAGATTCTAATAAAATCCTAATGTGCCAAAATGGTGATTGGTGTTTTCTGGGCTTGAATTAAAAATAGTTTAAGCTAAGAATTCAAATTAGAAGGAAATCACCAAGACGAATGTTAGCGTAATTGACACAATATCATATCTTAGAAATTGCTTGTCAGATCTTTATTCTTGTATCTGAGTGTCACCGTTTAATCTTCCAGGAATTCTGTCTTTCATTCTTTCTCTCTTTCCTTTTGGTGAATATTTGTCCAAAGATCTTCTTGGGTAACGAAATACTCCAAATTAACCATGAATGTGGTCCCATATATGGTATTTGTACTTTTTTCTGTGGATGACTAAAGATATTGAAAATTTTGCAAAGTAGGGACATTGCTAATATAACATTTTGATCATCTTAAAAATTTTAACAGAGAAACCATTCTAACATTTATCTCTATATTGTAGATCATTGCACATTTAATATAATTAAATTCCCCTGTATTCTAAAATATGCTCATTATTGGCATTTCATCATTTAACCGATGACTATCGTAAAATGCATTATATATACCAATGCCATTCAAATACTTTGCTATATGTTATTGACCGCTGGGCAACCAATGAATATTGAACAAAAGTTTTAGCGTTTTGATCAGGGTAATGAATGGCATTTTATATTTAGATATCTTAAAATGTATATTATCTAGATATAATTTCATTGCAGCTTCCAGGTAGCCATACTTCTTTCGACGCAATGACAAATTTGCTTCTGAAAAAATCATTTCTAATTTTGCTTCTGAAGAAATCTTATCTACTTTATTTTGTTTGTCTATACCCAAGTCATTTGGCATTGGTCTGTCTCAATATTCTTCATTTTATACTTGCTGGCCAGGCAGACATAAATATTTAATAATGCTTTGTTATGGGATTGCAGCAATGCCAATATCTAAGAAGCAAAGCGAGTTAAAATGCAATTCAGAGATAAAAATAAATTGATCAGCAAGACTTGAGATGCAGAGAGGAGGTCCCAGGTAGCTGTCATGTCCCATCCAACTACAGGATGGACCCAAAAAATCTACCCAGACGAAAAGCTGGGATGAATGTTGACTCGAGGGATCGTGCGCAAAATTTGGAATTAAATGTCGCTTAGTAATTATGTGTGGTACAGTGATATATACAAATGATAACTGAGCAGAACGGACGGACCAAGGATTCTTGGACTCCCACTTACTACGTGCAGCTGCGGCATAAAACATGAATGAACGCCTGCAAAGTTAAGGTGACGTGCAAACTCTAGAATTGGAACTTTTATAACCGTGCAAACTCTAGAATTGGAACTTTTATGACCGTTTAGCCTATCTGATAATCATGACAATGAGTGGTTTTGCCATCGATACTTCCATATATATGTGCCGAACAAAGTCTAAACTCTTTGTGGTCCTTCCTGCATTCCTTTGCTCGCGATCCTTTCATGCAACACAGAAAGTTTCTCTCTCTCTCTCTCTCTCATCACTCTGTCTCTCTCTCTCTCTCTCTCTCTCTCTCTCTCTCTCTGTCTCTCTCTCTCTCTATCACTCTGTCTCTCTCTCTCTCTCTCTCTCTCTCTCTCTCTCTCTCTCTCTCTCTCTCTCTCTCTCCTTTACACCCCAAATTTTGTCCAGTTGACCTTTTGGATATCTCAATCCACAAAGACACTAAATGTATCCAAAATTCCAACCTAGAAGTAAAGTCTGCATCAAAGTGTCAAATAGTCAAGATATTCAAAACTATGCAAATTTGGGCCAATAAAATCGTTAAATCATTCGTATCCCTTAAGCTGGTTTAGCTACAGCTGCCATTGTGACTTCAATTTTCAGGTTTGTGCCATACACGCATCCAATGAGCCACAACCTGAAGAAGTAGAATTTTAACATATGCCAATAAGGCACAATTGAGCAATTCAAATATTGAATGTCGTCAAGATTATCATCGGTAAGGGTGTCATTTTAAGTTCATTTCCTATGTTGTGGTATAGCCGCATCAATTCAGCCACAAACTGAGCTTGTAAAATTTGAATTTATGCTAACTAGGGGCACTTGAACAATTCAAGCATTCAATACCTTCAAAACAATAATAGTTGAATGTGGTCTCTCAACTTCATTCCACGGGTTGTGCTCTAGTCGCATCGATTGGACCACAAACAAGTGTTGTGGAATTTACATTTATCCTAATAACTTATTAGAGACATACGAAAAGTTTAAATAATGAATATCTTCAAAACTATAATAGATGTACCATTCCTACTTCAACTTATAATTTTCATGTGTCATCCCCACTTCAATTCATAGGTTTCATGTGCCATCCTTACTTGAATTCATGGTCTTCATGTGTCATCCTCACTTCAGTTCATAGGTCTCATGTGCCATCCCCACTTTAATTTACAGGTTTCATGTACCATCCCCACTTCAATTCATAAATTTCATGTGCCATTCCCACTTCAATTCATAGGTTTGATGTGCCATCCCAACTTCAGTTCATAGGTTCATGTGCCATCCTTTATTCATTCATAGGTTTGTAGTTTATTAAGGACACTTGAGAACTTTAAATCTTAAAATGGTTTCAAAATTGCAACAGATATAGGTGCCATTCGAATTTTTTTCAGTTCATATGTTTTTCTATTAACACGTTTAATTAACAGTGAACGGAGCTGTAGTACATAACTTTTTGCTGATAAGATCAACTTTGCAATTTTAGCATAAATGTTTGAATATCTGCAAGAATACTATGCATAGAGATGTAATTCTGCACTTCCTGTGTTTGAGCTGTTGGTGTATACAATGATCACACACACAGGTTTGCTGTTCAGTAAATTCGAAAATTTTGATTAGAATTTGATTATGTTTACCGTACATGCGGTCGATGAGTTGGTATTTAACATTATCCAAAATTATTTTTGCAATGTAAGTAAAGTCTTATACATATACTGGTATAATAACTATGAGTAGCTGGACCAAGTAAACTTACAAACAGAAAACGAACTATATATGGCTTAAAACCTTTAATACACTGAAGTTATGCTGCTTGTGTTGACAGATTCAGTGAGTGCGCAAAGCATTCAGGGTACTACACTTAAGTCAGAAAGTCACTTCGCAGGCAAGTACATGATTAAACCTGTAAGATATATGTACAAGCTCTGAACCTTTACGACTCTGATTTTATAAGACAACGTATCGACATTTTACATCGTAACAGGAAAATTCATCCCAAATATTGTAAACTTATCCAGTCTGTTGCACTTGGATGTGCAATAACGCAATCAATTGATATGATGATAAAGAAAAGGAAAGGTATGAAGCAAAGATAAGACAACAGGGCATGTCAAATATACTGTTCTGCAAGATGACAGCACTAGATTGCGTCACGAGACACTTACAACTAATAAATTAAGAAGGTTTTACTGATATTGCAGGTGTCTCGACTTGCAGCAGGTGAATACCAGGGTGGAAGTTACATGCAAGGTCACCTGTGGGTTCCATGCCCCATTGTATGGGATGTAATACCAATTTCTACAGAAATATGTTTTAAAGTAACGGTTATGATGTTCTTTTTAGACCACCAAAACCCCATATCAAAAAGAACATGGCACTTGCTGTCAATGGCGCCACACACGAGTAACCCCTTTCATTCCAATTGTGGGTTTCCGTTCAAGAAAAATCTAAACGATATTGTATAGTCAACATGATCACTGCAGACAGAGAGAGTACGTAAATTTCATAACTTTTTATTGCACGTCCAGCCTGTACCATTTCAAGCTATTGCAGAGCTATGCAATTTTTATGTCACTGCGTGATCGAGACCTCGCCCGTGAAAGCGAGCTAGCTTTCACGAATCTACTGTTTCAAGAGACTTCGAAGGCTTGATGCGCCGTGAAATCTAGCAGCTTTCACGTCATCTCCCAAGCCATGAGTCAGACCTCGCTATTCTATCTTGAGCGCGAGGTACTTTTCACACGTGAAAAGTACCTCGTTTCCTGAGCATGCGCACTTGAGCGCATAAATAACCTGGTTCCCACTGCCGTTTTTTCCCGACTAAAACGTTGTTGCCCTTATTGCCTAGGCGACACTATACAGCAGTTTCTTTTTATGGATTAATTGTTCAAGTTGCGGGTGTATTTCAATAGTCGCATCTTGCTATTTTTTGTAAGCTTAATATTTGCTTGTCTTTAATAATCATCGCTATATATTTGATGGGTTTTTTAATTTTTGAACGCTGCCAACGTCTAATGATCGTTCTGCCTTCAGGCACACACTTAAACTTTTTTGTTAGGGTACCTGAATTAAATACTATCGTTCGGCTCTGGTTTCGCAAGTTAAGTTTCATTGCGTGGTATGTCTCGAAGGGAAAGGAGTGCTTGAGTGCGAGGCAAATTTAACGCGTGAAGAAGACCTCGCCGACGAGGAAGCTTAAAAACCGTCTACGAGGTCTTGAAAGCGTGGTCGCTTCAATGCCGCAGCTTTATGTTCCTGTGAAACAAATTATATATTTTTATAAAGAATTGCAAAGAAATTCCTTTTCCTTTTATCCCGTGACCGCACTATAATATAAATGTTATGATTACCAAGCCCGGTGAAACAGCAAAATGACATACATGATTATTTTGAAGGCCGTTGGTCCGAAAGTGGACATTTGAGGTATTTCATCAAACTCAAACATATACTGTCTTTGTTAAGAATAGTCCACAACTGGGGTCCACACATATTCCGCTTGCTATCTCTCATTACAAACAAGCTATTTATCCAATCTTATGGGTGATTTTGTCATTGTAATCCTGGCTCGTGCTACATCGCACCTAAAAGGCAAAAATGCCTCGACATAAAACCTGTAGACAATGACTGAAGCAAACCCCAGGATTGTTACCCCTTGTCCTTTCTTGACTCATTGGGAGCATACAACAAACATTCTTGACAGCTAAGATATTTTTGAACTGACACACGTGAAAATGAAAATGTCGACTTTTAATAACGAATTTTCCCATTCATTTCAATAAGCTAAAACTTACCTGCACAATTTTGATCATAACGAAGTCTGCATATATTCAGCTGTGAAGGCTGATTATTTGTATAAAAGTATTGGATGCCAATATCGAGTATTCTGTAGTTTACACTTCAGAGCATCTGTACCTTTAATCGTTAACAGGGAAGCCTCCAGTATGTGCAAATGACATCCTTAATACCCTTACACATAGGGCCTACATCACTCTAATACAAAAGGAATAAAACATTCCCAAGCTAGGAGCTTTAAGGAACATCGCAATTCGAAATTAATTTACAACTTCTTCATACCCATCCAGATAACGAACTAAAGGATTTAGGTCTGGCAGGCAACTGTTTAGCTCAGTCAGCAACTTTTCGCACTCCATGAAAAGATATGTTTACACAAGATGTGAAGGATGATCAAATGTTTCGAAGCCCTTGTGGAAGTCAAGAAAAAGTCCAATGCCATACACCCGTCTCTCCCGTGCCTCCCATGGTTCACACGAAAACATGAGATTATGGCATACGTTGCACTATATTCGGTAACAAAACCAACCCGAAGGGCATTCTATCATTCACTTATGTGCTTGTGAACTTGATCTTTTTTTGGAATATTCTTGGTGCCCTGAGAAAAGAAACGAATTTGCACACAATATTTGCAGAATTTTATTCTGCAATGTTTGAGAACATGACTGTGCTGACGATGATGATGATCATCATCATTAACTTCCAGGGACAGCAATTATTATTATTCTTCGTTGAACACATAACATTAGTAAAAATAATACTCACCTCTTCTTTCGGGGTGGAGAAGCAAACTACTTGCTTGCTTTGGGGATGATAGTTTATATGTATGTACGTCCGAAGTGTAATATCTTTATTCCACTATATACTCTACCTCTGCGATTTACAGAGACAGTTTAATGTGCCTTTTTAGAACAATTTCCAGCAAGACACGATTAATGTATTTGTAACCTTATTTGAGAAGATGGAACGGGAAATGAAAATACATGTATATCGCAGGTAGTCAAGAAAAATAATACACAGGATCTCCTGGCCTCTAGCAGATGTTAAACAATGCATGATCCTCTGATAAATCTGTCTTTCATTTCCGCCATAACTCCGAGGTACGAACAATTTAATATATTATGCAACGTTCTACTGACAAATGTACCCTCTTTCGACGTCCAGCTGACAGGCATATTTGCAAACTCGAAATACACATTCATTTATTTATTTATTTATTTATTTATTTATTTATTTATTTATTTATTTATTTATTTATTTGTTTGTTTGTTTGTTTGTTTGTTTGTTTGTTTGTTTGTTTGTTTGTTTGTTTGTTTGTTTGTTTGTTTTAATTGTTTGCTTACTTGTCTATTTATTTACTTATCTATTTACTGATTTACTAGGTTTTTTTTTATTTTTTTATTAATTTTTTTTTATTTTTTAAACTTTTTTTATCCATCCATTAAATGCTCTTTTCCAAAAGTCGAAACGAAAACTTGAACTGATATTTCGTGGATTCATGATAAAATATAAGTCGAGAAGAAAGTGCATTTTAGTTTTGTTTCATCATCATGATCCTTGCTGTCGAGTTTTTTGCTTTCATAACCAGGAAGTCCTTTTAATACCACTCAAAATTATGTTTGTGAGCATATTATGACTGTGTTATTTTTTTTAGTGCACAGACGTGTCCAAATTTGAAGCAACAATTATCTCCGACTTAATTAATTTAGTTGCTCAGCATTTGAGGTCCATAACCTGCTCCATATAAATGATCTATGGCACCACTAAGGGCCACTCACTTCAATATGACCAGCGCAATGTAAGGTGCAGCACGCACAGTCGAGGGTCGTGCCACCTGTAATTCAATTTCCAATTTCTCTCGATTGAATTATGGTAAACACTTTAGTTACAATCCCATGTTACTGCCTTCGGAGAAAAAACTTTGTCAAGTGTCACCATGCAGAGAATAGTCGGATAATCGCGCGCAACTTAAAAGAGACCAATACAATAGCCTATGGGCCAAACCCACAACTGTTTTCTTCAAACAACAATGCCGTTGACTGATATAATACCGTATGCACAGTAAACTGGCCATCGACATCGGGAGATGTTCATCACAGCCCAAGACTGCCGCTAAAATACAAGGCATCACAGATTTATAACCGACCAAACATTCTTACATTATGATAGAGGAACACGTTTGCTGACATCTATATCTATTGTCATCAATGTGTGAAGGAGAAAAACCGATCTGTTGGAATGTCTGGCTCGTTCTCGTTAAGTTAAAGCTTAATTTTTTCGAGCGCTGTCTTAATCCCAAGATACTGCTTTATGATATCTGGTTTGACACTTGGGATAATCAGATAGAAATGACATACATATACCTGAGATGACTTTAATGATTGCACAGTGATATAGGAGTGAGAGGAATTGATTTACCCCCATTCTATCACTCCGGTGATGCGTCCATTGAAATAAAGACTTTTTCGCAGTCACACATCTCTTAAACAAACAATTCTTGATGCCCCGTCCCATACGCACACACACCACAAAGTCAACTCAGGTGTGTATCCTCGAAAAGTTGTCACCCTTATAGGGTGACAGAATACCTAATAAAATGTATCAAAAGTTTTGTTGATCAACATTTTACCATTTAAAGCATATCCATACATGAAGAGAATATAGTTTTTTGGGGGGGGGGGGCAGGAGGGCGGGGGGACTGGCCACAAGCCGTCTGAATGGAAGGCGATTTCCCCCCAAAAGAGACAAATATAATAGCCTATGGGCCAAAATAAAGAAGACTAAACTAAGAAAAATAAACATGAGACAGTGTCTATAGGTTCACTCTTCCACACGAGACCTAGGGAGAAATGACTTCCACAACTTGGGTAGGTTTCCCAAGAGTAGATCCCAACTCTTATATTTTCCAATTTTCAAAGTTGTCGGAGTCATGCGTTGTGTCCAAGCACTTATTCATATTGGAAGGTCCTTTTTGTAAAGGAATTATGAGCTGACTAATTGTAGGTTTCTTTACCCGAGATAAATGAACGCTTTCCGTAAATTTTCACTGTGGTTACATAAACATAGGAAGTAGAATTTAGAATTGTTGCCATATGACAGCAGGTCCTTGCCCCAACTTCCTCTGGCAACATGGAGATTCACACAACAGGTCCTCAGCCAAACTGTGTAATAATACATGAACTTTTTAATCCTTCGCGAGAAGGCAGACCCTTGTTTTAACCTTCCAGGTGTCCTCAATATCTCATCAGGTCCTTGTCCCAATTAACCTTTTTGAATATTAATTCGTATATCATAATTTATGAGAAATTTTTAGTAATAAAATGTTGTGGCCATGATGTGACAAGTGGAAGAGTAGGTCCTTGTTCTACCTCTTGTCTAAAAACTTTTATCCATCATTTTTCGGGGACTTGAGTAGAGCAGCTCTTTCGCCCAAGTCTATAAAGTTTGCTGAAAGTTGGAAAGGTGGATTTGGCTTTATTATACACGTGTACAATACATGAGCATATGGAGGGTGAAATTTGGGTCCACAGATACCCAACTAAATTAACTTGGTGATTGTGATAGCAGGGCAAGTCCCTGTCCTAGTCCTATCTTGTAATGATAATCTTTGAACTTTCTGATTGTTAATTTTGGAGAGCAGGTCCTTGTCCCAACTCTTTCAAATTTTGCTTTCGTGTTGCAATTGCTTTAATGTTCCATCCAAATTACTTCTGGACATCCGAAATACGTATGTATTTTTGGAAGGCGTCTGACTGCCATCTGCCGAGAATTCTGATCTGCGCATCTGCCAGGCCCTTGCTGGCTGCCTCTGTGACAATCCCGATCCTAAAACGATGGCCGTTGTTTACTTTTGGGTCATAGCCACAAGATACCGCCAGAAATGGCACCTTCCGGTCAAAGTACCTTCTGAGGACTGGTTTGCTGTTATCCAATAACAAGGGTCCAGGCCGCTTTCTCTGTTGTTTCAGATATTTGGAAAGAAATCGTCTGGTACAAATATATCAATACTGCCCTATGTATGCTTCGAGCCTGAAAGTCGGAGTGCCTTGAAATTCTTAAATTTACGCAAGTCACGATCACTTCATTATTTAGCCTGTGGTCATGTTCCTGCAAGTTGCTTTTTCACGGACTAGAATACGGTGGCGCATGGCACTCTCCTGGCTATGGGAAGACGTGTATCAGAATAATATATCGTCTATATAATGATAATATCATGTCGTATTCGTGACTTATTTATCAACATGCTTATTAATCACTTTCAAAGCAGTCACACTGGCAGTAAAATCGTTAAGTTTAGCACGGTTTTATCGTTTTTTTTTTATTAACAAAAGGTGACTTATCTGTGCCTGCTAATGTTTATTTGCAAGTAGTGATCCGAATTACTTTGTAATGTTTGTTACATACGACCTGTGACATGTAAAATGCGTGATCATGCTTATAATTGTCGACATTATTTGCCATTCTTCCCTCTCCCATAAGATGCAGTCACAACTAACTGCAGACGACCCGCCTTGATAAATGGATATTTTCATATTATGGAGTGACAAGTCTTACTTCAAATTATTCATCCTAATTGATGCTCCACACAGCGACCCACTAACACAATGTTTGCTCCAGTTTTGGGGATGTAAATGCATAATTAATTGGTGTAATGTCCGCTTACTCAGTCCCGCAATGCCTTGAGCAAGACGCACAGGAAGTTTTGCACTTTGTACTTTACATATTTGGCGTTATGTATCATTATTAATTTTCATTCACTTGAATGATTGTAAGATTATAGTTTCTCTTTGATTCATGACTGATCTTTAATAATACTGCAGCATTTACAACAATGGTTTGCTGTACTAAACGATAGCACAACATATTGACACACACACACACAGACACACACACACACACACACACACACACTCACACACACACACACACACACAAGACATAAAGAACATACAACTGTAACATGCATCACAATTGAATGAACTTAAATTTAACTGAGAATGCAAAATAAAGATGAAAACCGTAACAAATCACGATGAGAAGTTACAAAAGAGTAATCTTTTATATGCAAACTAACAATTTCCCTCTTAATTTAAAGATTTTTTGTAAAAATCTGGCTATTTCCATAGCCGTTTGGGGATCATCAGTGGTCATTAACTTTTTGAAATTCTCTTCCGACTTTAAAATTACAATTTTGTCGACAATTTCTGACATGTTTGTAAGCAACTTTACCCTGTTTTCGTCCAAATGTTTAGATTTACTATTATAATAGTATTCATTTTTGATATCTTTACACATATCGTATATCCATTCGTGTTCAGGTATTTTCTGTGCTCATGTGTGTCTGCGAAGCTCAATATTCAAGGAACACACAGGTACTTTTTATAGCGTGAAACTTTTCCTTAATTTTGTATTGATTAGAACAATCGAAATATGTTTTCAAATGAAATTTTGACTATATTCCTTGGAGGGGGGTCTTTCTTATTTTATTTTTTTATGGATGAGATTGTAATGCAAAATCTTTGTGTCAATGAAATAGATTTTGTTTGCTCTTAATACATTTTGATTTTGATTTATAAGTAAATCTCCAAATGTATCACCATTATTCAACCAAATGTCTTCGCAAACAATTTTACATAATGTAGCCTTTACAATTCGAAACCAATTGGATTAATCTTATTAATATGCGTCAAATAAAAATATTTGTGACTGCAATACACAACTCTTTACTAGTTTTGGCAGACAGATGTTACATCACCTTAAATTGTGAAACGTGTGCGAAATTCCATGCATGGCAATTGATGCGTTCAGGATAAATAAGACATGAAATAAATTACGTCACACATCCATAAAGAATGAAGCGCTTTCCATATAGAACATAATTTATGAGGAAGGACAAACCTCATATACACTTGTTATCATCATATTGGTTTTTTGTCGCGGGATTTGTAATGGTCTCTTTGTATTTATAAAGTACATTTGTTATTAATCATAAAGTACTGTTTTGCATTCTGTTCATTAAATAAATGTTTTAGTAAAAGAATATTCTTATGTTTTAAAATCAATACTCAATCTTTTTGGGGTCCAAAAGTGACTGGTACCACGAGGCCGGCAAATAAATGTCAGTGGAATGTACATGCGTGATAACTCCAGTGACGTCACATTGGTTTCCTGAAGTTGTGCTTATACGTTGTGGTGCAAGAATAGAACTAACCAAGTATCGGCTCGTGTCCAATATTCCATGCTATGAGTGTATATGTCGTCATGCATCAGACATACAAAGATGCTTGTTTGCTGTTGAAGACACGTCGTGAAGAGATATTGCAAGGATTGTCTGTTGTTATTAAGTTAACATGAGATATTTGGGTATACAATAGGACGAGTGTACTTGGGACACCGCGAAGCAGGTGCAATAAAATGTAAATGATGATAAGGACGTGAGTCTGAAACCAAGGTACAACAGGCATCCTCTACATAATACACACGTGTTGTTTTGCACGTCCGCACCAATTAAAAAAAAGTTGCCAAATGCATCACACTGCAATCATGGCACATCATGATTGACTCAATTCAAATATTGGTATGTTTATTTCATAAGCTGCCTTTTGCTCAAGAGCTAGCTGAGCCCTCAGGTCCTTGAATTACTTTGATTGCCATGGCTGTCTTGTATATGCTCCTCTGTTTTTGTGTGTGTGCATTTTCTTTGTATTATAGTGCATTGTTTTAAATTTGTCTGCAGTATTCAAAGTCAGCCACCTGTGATGGTGAGTTCGTTTAATCTGCTCACTGCTGTATATATTCAAAGCTGCTTCCTATGGTGCTGCTGAGCCTATTATAAATTGATATGGGTGCTAACCAACTGAACAGCTCTTTTTCATATTTTGTTATTTGTTCTCAGCACCAGAATACTCTCTGTCCACCCACAGTATCATATTGGACACTCGTGATTGTGTTTTCTTATAAATCAGCAACTCTAAAGAGGCAAATAAGTAATCTTTTTATTGGATGAAATCTGGGTGCTATGGTAGTCTACAAACGGGACTATGTGTATGTTGACATGCCAGACTACAAATGTAGCTTCACTTTTGTTTAATGTTTTCACTATTTCATGTATGTATTATATGACGAATAGGTCAGTACTGACCTTTCATTTTTTTGTCAATAAAATCTTTACTTACTTGTACATGCTAAAGACGCCCATATATTTTTGAAACAAGAAGCTTTCAAATCAGCCGGTAGCTTGCCTTATCTATGGCAACAGTACGGTCTTGCCGGCTACCAATGAGGCAAAGTATGCATACTTTCGATTTGCAAAGAGACAAATTGAAAGAAAGTGTGAAAAAGTAGCACCATTTAGTGACCCGCAGTGGTAAATATTACCCAGAGTGCGTACCCACCAAGTCCAAAATTCCAAAATGACAACATTGCTACCTGGCATACGGGCTTTTCTACCCTCTGAGTTCGAATGGAATCCAACCTACGCTTATAGAGACGAAGTGAGCATTTTCAAAAACACGAAACAAAATATAGCGTTCAGAGAACGCATTATTCTCGGCGCACACAAGCATTTTGTCCTCAATTATGCTTTTTTGAGACTTCGCAGCAGAATACTTTACATACAATTTCCAGATTGTTGTCTATGAAATGAAGGATCACTTTTGGATGTGTTCTTCGGGCATTTCTGGTGACAGAGGCCACTGTACTGTGCGTCAGTCGGCCTTAAAATAAACACTTCAAAAGTTTCATAACAAGTTTAAGGAGAAGGAGAAGAAGAAGAAGAAGAAGAAGAAGAAGAAGAAGAAGAAGAAGAAGAAGAAGAAGAAGAAGAAGGAGAAGGAGAAGGAGAAGGAGAAGGAGAAGGAGAAGGAGAAGGAGAAGGAGAAGGAGAAGGAGAAGGAGAAGGAGAAGAAGAAGAAGAAGAAGAAGAAGAAGAAGAAGAAGAAGAAGAAGAAGAAGAAGAAGAAGAAGAAGAAGAAGAAGAAGAAGAAGAAGAAGAAGATTTTTAATAGAAACGTGGTCCACTATGATATGCATCCCTGAAAAAAATGGTGAAGCTGCGTTGGATCCTTCTTGAGATATTATGGTAACGTGGTCCCCTTGTGCACCACTCAAAAGGCCTAAAAGATAAATACTTTAAAGTCTATGAATACAAAGAGGAAGCTAGTTTAAAATGGGAACTGAGTCCATCATAAGATGCATCCCTGGCAAAAATTTGGTAAAGCTGTGGTCATTATTTTTTAGATACAGCGGTAACGTCGTCAGGGTTGACGTTACTCGAACGGCCTTGAGATAAATATATTATAAGTTTCATAAAAAACTTTGAAAATAATTAGAGGAAGCTGGTTTTAAATAGCAACATGGCCGATCACAAGATACGTCTCTGACACAATTTTGGTAAAGCTGCGGTCAATACAGGCATGTCATTCATTCACTTATCAGCAATAATTCACTTTTTTTCTGAAAATGTACGAAAACAAAGGGTTGTAATCTCAGTCCAAGAATTCAGAATTTGCTATTATCTTTAAAAGTTTTAGTTGTTGGGGGTCAGCCCTTGTGCAAATTCACTTATTTTGAAATGTCTGAGTGACATGGCTGTCAATATCTTTTGAGATATCGCGGTAACGTCGTCAGGGTTGACGCCATACATTAAAAGTTTCATAAAAAAACATTTAAAAGAATTAGAGGAAGCTGGTTTTCAATTGGAACCTGGTCCATCATAAGGTCCTTCCATGGCAAAAATTTGGTACAGCTACAGTGAATATTATTTGAGATATGAGATATCGCGGTAATGTCGACAAGACGCACGGACGGACGACGCAGGGAACGACAAAAACCATCCGGCACTTTGTTTGCCGAGGGTAAAAACGAAACCGTATGAATAGAAAACCGCCCCATGGTAAATAAAGTGTAATGATACCCTTAAGTCTTCCTGTGTGATTTTGAATCAGTAAGTCTGGGAGAAGCTTTTCCATATATTTCTTAAAAATTTTTGCACGAATAAAAAAATCGGAAAATGGAGAAATAATAACAGCGCCAACTGATAAGCAAACTTTGAAGATATCTATCCGCGATAAATCCCGAACTTTGATGAGGACCTGACCGACCCTTTTTGAGAAGTAGAAGTGTTAAATACTTAAGGGATAACGGATTGAGACCCATTTTATTTCATGAATTAATTTCACAAAAATGTGTCAGTCATGGCAAAGACAGATTTGAAAATTTGGATGACATGCGTTTTCATTCTTTTTCTTTGAATTTTTGACTCATCATATCGTATGTCATAGACTAATCTATAAAAGCTAAATTAAGATTTTCTGTGAAAAAGAAAATGGAAAAAGTGTTTCGCTTTTGTCATTGCACTCTGTCTTTACCGTGACCAAAATTTCAACCTGACAAAGGTTTGTTTAGGGCAAGCGCAAAGACCTTGGTAAGGACATTTGTCAATTTGAAGGTTGCGGTTATAACAATGTCATTAATCTGGGCGCATCTAAGTCTATCAGTCAACAGTGGGGAAAAGTTCCTCCTTTTAGTTTTTGCAGGAGTCTGATGGTTGACAGATTCATGTCACTCCACTGCAACGCCATCTTTTATCAGAGATCACAGGAAAAAAAAAAGAGCTTCGGCAAATCTTAAGCTTATGCACAACAATGAAGACGAGTGCAGTTTAGTTCAATGATCATGAAAGGAAAGGGTCACGGTACGGCTTTTCAAGTTTTCCACACTTTCTACGGAACCTTGGAGCAATATACCTGGTTCTTTGTAGCGGCGGTATTATCTCAACAAAACTGTATATCCGCGACCCTTGTTACTCTTATTGCTATACTTATTTAAGAATGTTGTTTATTTGTTTATTTCTTGGTTGGTTGTTTGGTCGGTCGGCCATAATTTAGGATTAGGGGTGTGACTATTCGTGAATCATTTTATAGATGAAATATTCCATGTCTTCTGAAAACTTTGCTAAAGGAAATTATGTTTTATTCGACAAACATGATCTAGAAAAGCCAGTTTACGTATGTTTAAATTCCTTCCCCTATTATCTTGCAAATAAAATTCATCAAGATAGTTATACTGTACAGCAGCTTTAAAACATATACTCCTGGCAGAAAAAAAAAAGAAAAGAAAAGATAAAAGAAAAAGGAACACTCTTTCGTCAGCATTAGGTGTGTGTATAAGGATGTATGCGGTGCCTTTATAATATCTTTCTGGAGGATGTGGTGGTCCTGAAAAAGACTTTTATGTTTGGATGAAGGCTTCACTCATCGCTAGCAGGTGTGAGCACCACGCTACTTCAAGCAAGCCTCGACTCCCCTTGTCATGACAGTGGTGAGCTTGGCTATCTCGGAGAATTTGGTTCCATCGTTCTCTGAGCCACTGTGCCAGTTGGTCCGGGATGGCTGCTGATTTGTCGTACTCGTCCCTGACACGACGGCCAAGCACATCCCATAAATGTTCAATGGGGAACAGGTTAGGAAATTGGGCTGAAAATGGCAACATTTGGATGTTGTTCTGCTGGAGGTACTGCATGCTGACTCGATCAGTATCTGGCTGTGAATTGCCTTGCTGGAAAAGTTGCTCAGAGTGATACTAGAACCTTCGGCAACTGTTCGTACGACCTATTCCACATAGTGCTGGCCAATACGAGTCCCATTTACCCTGATGACTTGTGTTTTACCTGTCGCCGTGATTGCCCCACACATCATGACGCTGCCTCCTTCATACCGGCCATTTCCGTCATGCATCCATACACAAACATCTATGAAGGCATGTGTCTAATCCGTATTCTTTCATCATGGGAATCGAGGCAAAATCGTGACTCGTCCGACCATTCCTCCACTGATCTCTGGCCCAGTCAGCATGTCCCTGATACCACAGTATCCGCCCAGGCTTATGTGCAGGACCGCGAGGAATGCAGATGTCAGGGCGGTATGTCCTCAGTTTGGCCGCCACCAGTCTCCTGTTGATTGTCCGCCATGATGGTGCAATGTTGCAGGCCTGATGCCACTGCTGACAAAACTGTCCATCACAAGGAACGTGTGACTCTGTGTACTGCACCAGTTAACACTAGGAGCCAAAGTGAGTGCGGAATTTTACTTTTTTGACTGAGTTTCATGTTTCTTCTTCTTAATTTAATTGAATTGTTCTGAATGAACAATGGTCAGTAAAGGCAAGTATCTTCATTTGTACTGTAATGTACTGAGTAAGTACAAAGTAAGTACTTTCCACATGCATTGAGAATATGCCTGGGAGTATGAACTGTCTCTTTATGCTGCCAGTACAATCCTAAAACAAGTAAGAACAGGCAGGGAGACTTCAAAGGCTGACTCACAACAGGGTAATTACTATTACCATGAAAATGACTTTCTCTGCCCTAAAAATGTATTAAGGAATGGTTGGAGTAAAATCAGTATCAAGTGACAATGTTGAATTTCATGGGGGGGGGGGTATAAACACCAACTGTGCTTATTTTGGTATTATTGTTTTTTAGACTATTTTGACACTGTGATGATCATTTCCGTCACGTTAGTCTGTCTCATATGAAAGATACCCATTTGATGATGTAGAATCCATGTAGGTCTGGATCAGTTTTAGTCTATGAACAATTCTATAAAATTTCTTTTTTCTTGTTGGTCACTGACGGCTAACCAAATACTCTACGGCTATTGGGACAGGTTTAGCTAAGCAACGTCTGACTGGCCAACTAACCATCACTGTTCATATATTCTGAGTGACTCTAAAATGAACGCTTAACATGCATATATATTAGGCGAATGAAGTTATCCACACCCATATATAATTAAAGTGTGTGTGTGTCAACACACACTTTTCTGTTTTTCTAGGAATTTTTTCTTTCTTTCTTTCTTTCTTCTTTCTTTCTTTCTTTACAGGCAAATTTGACCGACATTTCATTTGAAAAGTATTATATGTAGAAACTCCAAACTTGGCTCAATTATACTTCTATGGATAAAGTCTGGCCTTCTATACTGAGAGGTCATGCTTTTCAAAATTATGCAAATGAGGGCTAATTAAAGTTTTAAATCTTCAATATCTTATATACTATAGTAGATGTGGTTCCGAGTGTATAGGAGTTCGATCATAGCAAGGTAAAGGTCATCTCAAATGTCTCATGTCAAGGTCAAAGGTCATGTCAAGGTCAAAAGTCTATTTTAAGCCAAATGTCATTTTTGAGGTCAAAGTTCACTTCAGGTAGAGGTCAGCTCAAGGTCAAAGGTCATTTCAAGGTCAAAGGCCACTTTTGATGGTGGCTTTCTTCTAGTCATCACTTGGTCAATTTTTATCCAATTTTGATCATGTTGGGCTCTCACTGTAGCTATTGTAACCCTGCACCTTTTTGAAATTTCATGTGACCTCTAAAGTTCAAAGGTCAAGGTCACGTGGACCTTTGAAAGTTTCATCCAGTCATAACTTGGCCAATCTCCACCCAATTCTTAACATGTTGGACTCAAATTGTAGGTATTGCTACACTGGGCATTTTTATAAAGACATGTAACCTAAAAAGGCCAAGGTCAAGGCCATTTGGCCCTTTGAAAGTTTCATTTTGCCATAACTTGGTCAATTTTTTATCTGATTTAGTTCATGTTCTGGCTTAAATTGTGGGTATTGTAACAATGTGCAATTTACATGTTACCTGTAAAGGTCAAAAGTCAAGGTCAAGGTCATTTGGACTTTGAAATTTGCATCCAGACATAAGCTTAAAGGAATGTGAAGTACCAAAGGATAACAGTTGTAGCAATTTGAATTATGCTAAATAGCACCGTTAGAAATTTTAAATCTTAAATAACTTCAATCCAACTTCTGCTCCTGTGTTATGGAATAGTTGTACATTGCCATATCAATATGCTTTGAAGACACACACACTGATTTGCTATGCAGCAAATAATCTTTCCTAGTTTCCTTTTCTCCTCATGTGAATAAACTTGTCTCAGGGACCTAGTCACACAGAGTCCTTTTAGGCGGTCTTTGGGGGTGTTGACTGTAGTCATATTATTATACTGCATAACCCTGGTCTCACATATTTTGATGTGACAACAAGATTGCCATGATGAATATCAACACAATGTGCTTATCAAGCCAGGTTGCATCTGGATCAGACACAAGCTCTGTGCTATGCCTACTCCCCAAGTGTCAGAGAAAACACAGAATTCGGTCTGCCTGTTGGCAACAAGGCAGATACAATCAAACAAAACATACTGTACACATGAACACATTTCCCACTTTTCATTCATTTCAAACCTCCATCCGCAAGTTGCCGAGGATTACAGTGCTCATGGCTAAGCAATTAAGTTGAGTCTAGTGATGAGCTAACAGTGAGACCAGGGAGGTGAATTCTGCAATACAACTTCCTGGTGAGATGAAAAAAGAAAAAACAACTACAGTAATTAAGGTAATATTTTAATATGTCATGATATATGTACATGATGTGTGCATGAAATAATGTGTACAACAGATTTGTGCACAAAGTGCCAGCTATGCTGGACTTTCAAGGGTCTGCAGTTTCCTTCGATAGTTTATAATAACGGACTGATCTCGAAGAGGACCCCAGCAGGGAAATGACAATAACCCACACATGCAGACAGGTTGAAAGAAAGCAAATGCACATGCCTGCCTGGGCACTCTTGGTCAATGTTTTTGCTATTACAGGTCGAAGAGGCCCTGGCATGTCCCACGCAGGCGATCATCTGGGGTTAAGATTGTAGTGCAATTAAGTGTGTATATGCGTGTTAAGTTAAGTTGTTTCATTACGTACACTTCCACGTAGTTAGCAAGAAGTTTGCTGCACAAAATGTATAACTTAATCATGTACAAAGTAGTGTATTGACTAGTAGTGAATTTTACTACCCGGGTACCTGATAACAGGTATAAAAAATACCTGGATACCCCTTCGGGTACCCGCTTCTTTTACAAAGAACAATACACTGATTTTCACACAATAATCATTTATTAATCAGGTACTTTGTGGGAAACTGCATGCTGGTTTTGAAAGAGTGTCTTACTCACTACATCCAACATTTGAATGAACCTAATATTTAACATTTGTATTTCAACCGCTGAGAATTTATTTCCATACTAAACTTAAGTATCTTTGGATTAGATGGCGATGCTTTGTTGATGTTGCCCTTCATGGTGCTAGTGGCCCAGTGAATGAGCTACACTCACGCACAGTCACAATTTGCAAAGAAGAAAGCCAACATACATGTGCAAACGTAGAAATTCTGTTATGTACCTGGATTGCCGCAATGAACTAGAAGTGCACAAAATTAGACATGTTATGACGTATCTGGCATTATTAGGTTATAAAATTGCAGGTATCCGGGTGCAAGTTTATTACCCAAAGAAAATGACTTTTGCGGGCGGGTACCCAGTCAATACACTAGTACAACGCCAAGTAAATGTTTGTAAAACTCCATGCATATTAATTCTTAACTGGTTGGTATTTTTTATGCAAATTAAATGAACCCGACGCCCTCCCCCATAAGATGAGCTCACATGATCATTGATCATTTCTTGACTTAGCAATGATCACGTGCAGTGACAAAACATTTTAGTACATTTTGTTGTGTTAGTGTACAAACTGCCGCGAAACAGACCAATTCCTTGTTTTTCCACTCCACTTCTGAAGTAGAGATAATACACAGTTTGGTTTGCTTTGAGCCAAGTATGGATGCTCAAGCAAGAAAATTATGATATAGTGTAATTGTGTTGAAGTTGGTTGGCATTACATTTCACCAAAATTTGCGAATATGTTAAAGATACAAAATAAAATACCGCGCGAAATTAAGTGGTCCCAAAATTGTCATAGTACATCTTAGTATCGGCTTCAAAAGCTGTATGTCCGTGCAACAATAGAGTTCGAAAGGTACAAATATCTGAAACTGCAGAGTAATTTCCTAATATTGAGCAGGAAAATTAAGCTTTAACCATTCAGGGGAGATGATGAACTGACATTCTCATCCAACAAGAGTTCTCGTAAGCACATCCAACCTTTAGTCAATGAGAGTTACCTTAACACACTTCCTGTTTCAATGGCATTGTAAAAAATATGTGCACCTTCTCATTAAAGCATGGCTGCATGTCCTGCTTCAATGTATCCTTTCTATCAAATTGAGGATTAACGTCGGTGTCAATCCGTGCTGCACTGACACATTCCAATACCTGCTGATGATGACAACCACTAAACCTAAGATAACTCGCAACATTAAATTGATTAAGTTGCAACCTCGGATTTATTTCACGAAAATTTCTATATGACTGGGACAAAGATCATTGACAGTAATCAAAGTTGTCCTGAAATTGATTATGAAATAACTGCAAAAGCTTGATAGGGTTCCTGATAAATTGTACTTTTATGCGAACCGAAGTAGTTTCAATTTAATCTCAAAGATCTGAGCCTATTCAACATAAATACAGTTTTACCATGCCACGCTCTTTTAACGATATCACATGTTCACAGGATAATATTATCATGAAAAAGTAATTGTAGCTTATCTGCCATTGGCAGTGGCTCATTGCACACACACAAAAGTTTTCTCTGAATCTATAAAATTTTGTATAAAACATTATGTACGTTTAGGAGCAATCGCCCAAACATGATTTTAAGAGATCGACTGTGCTTGAATTTTTTTGTCTTCCGTTTTAGCAATCAATGAAGTCACGAATACATGTGGCTGTGTTCTAGGTAAATATCTAAAGACCTGTTTCATGTTTTGTGAATACTTTTCTACATTAAGTTATCATAAAACTACAAAGATTGCAGGCCACACGGTTGTACGGCTGTTGTCAGCTGTCGTCTGCCTAAGAATTGGTCTCTTGTGCCACAGTTTTGAACACAACTCTAACCAATTCAAAATAAAAGAACAGAAAAGAGAGAAAACAAGAGGGCTATGTGCACAGACCTTCGTCGGCTGACCTGACATTCAACCTATAATAACTGCCACTCTAGTCTACTGGTACCCAGAAGTGCTCCTATACAATTATTAGCAACTGACCAAGCGGTTTTAGAGAACAAGACCTTCATAAGATTTTGTCAACAAATGAACAAAACAAATTCATATCAAATCCAAAAATTACTGGAGTGTAATCAATTGAAGAAACTCCCAAAACATCTCCACCAAGTTTGAAGCGAATCTGACTGACTGTTCTACAGACGTCGAAAATATGAATTACTAATAATCAATAGGAATGCATGCATCAATCAATAAGTGCCCGAATTGCAACCTTCATTAGAAATCTTGGATCCGAAGCAACATACCCAGTGAGAAATTTTTTTTGACTTTTCCGCATGGTACGTTTCGATGAAATTGATCTGAAGCATGGTTTTGGAGAAGTCGAAAATATATTAAACACACAAAAATTTATTAGAAACAAGTCAGTCAGCTGATTTTATAGGACGGGTGATGATCTATTATCCGTCTGCTGACAAGTCAACTGAGGTAAAAAAGAGGGTTGTGTGAACAATTTTAAGTTAATCTTGATGACACTATTTGAAGTGAATCAGGATGACTATACAATTACCCTTACGATCCCCATTGACCTACATTGAAGACAATTAGAATTTATGCATTAGCCAACAAGTACCCCAATAAAAAATCGTTAAAAAGACCATCCAACCTGAAAGAGTTCAACAAAATCTCCGACTGGCCCCACAAATAAAGGCATTCTCTTGATGCATGTCTAACATTTCTGGACTTATTTTAAGTAAACTTACAGTCAATGAAAACGCACAAGCATTTTCACCGCTCATTTAAAAACCGGCCGGCACTTTCGGACCTGTATCCACTGTCGGGTCCACTTTCTCTTTCAGGCTTCATCTTTCACTCAACAGGGGGCTTGGCAGGTCCGACTAGCGGTGTTACTTAATTCATAGCCTGGGGGCAACACGAGTGTCTGATACAAAATCCCTATTCTGGGACCCATCGCTTCCTGCAACTGCTAATTGTACGGTGTTGTTGAATAAAGTGTGGAAACTACCTCTTCCAAATATCGAATCAGGACTAAGCCATAATGGCTGCCATTTTAAAAATTGTGGATCCCACACCCAATGGTCTGTAATAAATGAGAATAATATTGGGACGATCTGGGTGAGTGGGGTTGATTATATTATATGCAACAAAAGTATATATTTTGCAAATGTTTCAGAACATCAATAATGATATGATATATGCTGTGGCCATGTTTTACTTTAATATCCAAATCAAATGTATTTTTGTGCGACTGTCCCACAATGCAATGCATTAAGCAATGTTCACGATGATAATTGCTTCAGACACACCCAAGCGGGCAGATTAAGGGTGCAATTACATGCATTGATAACTGAGGATGAATTCCCGTGAATGCACGGTTGCTCGGCCAGTGTCCTGTTGGCTTATGTATAGTGGGAGTGGGTGGCCAATAGGGCCACAGGGTGTAGGTTACGGGAAGCAAACCGTGAACATAATTTGAAAAGAAGTGTAATTCTGTGCTTGACCACCAGTACTGATAGTGTCCCCAAGTTGTGGTAGCAGTTGGGTTGCAGATAATTTCCAGTTTGTATTCATTGGTTTTTGTGAGTGTAATCATCTTTATTTTTTTTTTTTAAACATGGATCAGTACTCAGGGGTATTCGGGAAAGCCTTCAGTGTAGCATCAGTGAGGAAAGCTGTGCATATCGTGTTCAACATCTGCAAAGACTATCATATCCTGCCGACCGAACTGAAACAATACCTACTTTCGCACCCATTGAAACTTATAACCGAGAGCTAAGGCAACTATTTGAAGGTTTAAATGCTGGTGTTGGGTGCATAGCTGTGATAAGTGTGATTTACCGAGTTAAAGTGTTTACAGTTAGTTCGCCCAAGGATAATGTAGCCAGGTGTAGGCCTACTGATGCCCATAACATCAGTTGGATTTTAAAAAATTAATCTGATTCGTACCATCTCTGAATACTGACAGAGTACAGTGAAAACTATGACCGATTTGTCTGACATGTATGCACCCAGACAATAAACCGCAAGCCTCAACCCTAGGTGAACTGATCAAGCACTGTAACTGCGTGCGTGCGGGAACATCCATGGCTGTCTTCCCATCAGACCCACCGTCACAGCACATCTTACCCTATAGGCCCTTGACATATTTGCTATGCTTATTCATGTAATGGACTGAGACATTTATTCATTTTGGTGTGGTTTACAAAGTTTAACTATGGATTATCAATAAGAGAATGCAGATTGTATCACCTGTTAAACATACTCATTGGTAGGCCTACAAGAAGAGCAGAATTTGCATTTTGGCTGCTTGATTTCTGATTTAATTTGAAAAGAAAAAGACGGAGGGTGGTTCTGGATAAACTCAGACACCTATGACTGAACTGGAATTTTCTTATTTAAAAGCATTTAGGGTTTACTTTCATTGTTTAATGATTTGCAACAATTTTTGTTGTTAATTTTCCCCCATAAATTTTTAAGTGTTTACTTTTTATTTTGTTTATCCATAAGGAAAACAAGGTTTTTGGCTTTACACAGAAAATATAAGCAAATCAGATGTAGACAAACTTTTATCACTTAAACCCGCACACTTCTGTCACGTGACACACATTAATATTTTATTTTTCACAAATTGATGAGGATTGGAAAACAGGATCAACAGGTGAGAAGCCCCATCCAGGGCATGAAAGAGATTCCACACTAGCACAAGAGAGAAGCAGATACAGCTCCTTCCTCTGGGAGACAGATTTTGGGCCGCAAGCTGACAACCATAGGTACACCCAAGGATGCAACCCCCACATAAGCAGTGAGGACACTTTTGCAGGAGAATCATTCCAGTGCCAAAAGGACCTTTCAGGGGAAATCAGTTAGCCCCTGCACGCTGTTACAGCCACGTTGTATGATGTGCCAACATCCCTGCTGGAACCAAACACCATGGAAAGGAGTCCTGTTCTCCAATGAATCACACTTTTCTTTAAAATGTGTGTCAGCTTGCAATGTGTGTGGTGCAGACCTGGTCAGAGGTATGCCAATTAATGTATATTTCTAGCAAGCTGGTGGGGTGGTGCCAAGATCATGGTTCAGGCTGGTGTGTCCGTGCATTACAGAACTCACTTGGTGGTGCTGGTGAATGGCAATTTGATCTGGAGTTTTTCTCGGACATTATTATTTTGAATACCACCAAACTTGCCATTATGACTAACCCACCAGTGCAATTAGGCACCTAACTTGGAATAGTCATGATGTTTAAAATTATGCAAATTATGGGCAATTAAACTTTTAAAAGCTTTATATCTTCAAAAATATTATAGATAGACACAAAGTTCTAACTTACACATATAGGTTTGAGACATCCATCTGGCAAATCCAACACCACGCAAACAAACGTTGGGGAATTTTAATGTATGCTAAATTCATGAAATTTCCCAACAATCCACATTTTGACTAGGGCTTCTGCTGTACTGCATATTACAAGCCTCCATGGTGCTAGGCAACCATTTTCCATTCATGATACTTGAACCTCTCTCATAGGCAGCCTTCTAGCCATGCCTGCTACGTGCATGGCCTGAAAGGTGGGGGGCTTATAGCAAATGGAGGTGGGGGGGGGGGAAACTCCCAAAAGCTGTGTAATGAGGTTCTCAATAAAATACAGAGAATTTCTTTCTGTTCATGCAAGAAACATATCTGCTGCATGTTCACACTAATGCTGGACAGAGCTGTAAGTACACCATGACTGAGACTGACTAGGGTCCTAGCTGGTAGCTGGTCTCTTTTCGCCTGAGGTTAGGAGTCTGCTGGGCATATCAGTCCCAAAGGATCCAAGGGACTGGACTTCTAGGCAGAACAAGCCAAGCAGAGTCTATCCTCTGTTAAAAATAGACTACATGCAGTCCTCAATGACTGTTTTCACAACTTGATGAATTTTGAAAAAAGTGTGTGGATTTGTGTCATCTCACTGGACACTTTCATGTCTTTCTTTTCTTGTAAGCATTGAGATGAAGCCTCTTCTTACTAGCCAATACCGATCAGTATAGTGCATGTCTCAGTTCACAGGTACATGTACATGTAGTTTTGTGACAGCATCTGTTTCAATTTGTTTATGTAATAAAGGAACAAAGACAGTTTCGTATTGCATGTATACACATCCCTCTGAGTTATAATATGTGTACACTGTACATGAACATTTTTCCATCAATACTCCCCAGAAGGGCTGACCCTCTCAGGATTGGGCACTGTTTTCTGGTGGCGAGGATGCTCACTATAGAGAGGTTTCACTGTTCATTGGTACCTGTAATTTAAGACCACCCCTAATGCCAGACAAAACTGGTCAGATAGGACAGGTGGTCTTTCATCTTAGATATATAACAAAGAAATAAAAGGCCAATGTCTGTCTTTCTTTCTTTCATTCGTTATTTCTTTCTTTCTTTCTGACCAATTGACCAAACTTGCCATGGTGACTGACATAACCAGTGAAATTGTGCATTTCATTTGGAAGTCTTCAAATTTTAGAGGCAACAAAAAGTTTAAAAGCGCCAAATCTTCCAAACTATTGCACATGGACTCAAAATTTCAATGTGCATATACACCTTTGTGACACTTGCCACTATAGTGGACACTATAGTTGTAGAATTTTAAATGATGCTAAAAAAAGGTCATTAAAAAACTATAAACACCATTCCAACTTCAATTTATAGGTCTGTGGCAAAGCCGCATCCAATGAACCAGGAACCAAAGTTGTAGGATTTTAATTTATGCAAGTAAGGTGAATATGCAAAATGTAAATCTTTAATAGCTTCAAAATTATTATAGAGGTGCCATTTTAATTTATGCAAATAAGGTGAATATGCAAAATGTAAATCTTTAATAGCTTCAAAATTATTATAGAGGTGCCATTCCAACTCCAATTTATGGGTTTTTGGTATACCCCCATCCAATGAACAATAAACCAAATTCTTCTAAGCTTATGATTCATGCAAACTAGGCAAATACACAAAATTAAAATGTTGAATAGCTTCAAAACTATAATATATAGTAGTTTTATTGAAACCTTACATGATAAGTTTGGGACATGGCCATATCCCTTGAACCAATAACCAAAGCTGAGCATTTTAATTTATAAATATTAGGCTAATACACAAAATTCAGATTGTGGTGAATAATGGCAAAGTGTATCTTTTCAAACTGTTCTCATTTTGAAGGCACCCAGACAGATTTGCTGTGAAGCAAATCTTCTTTTCTAGTTGATACTAGATTCCTGTCCCAACTAAAATGCATCTTGTGCTCTTCCTGAATTTTTTGTAAGTTACCAATAAAACTTGGTTGATATTTTGTTTGTCTGTTCACACTCGGAACAATGAACCTGGTGAAGGAATCCATCAGCAATATATTTTTGACCCAATATGACTATAATATTAAAAATCCTTCACTAATAAATCAGTACATTTGCTGAAACACAACTGTCATTACATGCCAGATCAATAGAAATAGTTTTATTAAAAATGTAATTATTTCATCTTGAGACATGGGAGGTACCACTACATGTACGTGATTTGTTGACATTCAGATGTATACAACTTCGGTCTTGATGTGCTAGAGGCAGTTTCATGCTGTTGGTGTATTAATTTAATTGATGATGTTTTCTTCAGTCTTTTCGAAAGGATACAAGACATGATTGATAGAAATGAAAAAGCGAACACTGAAATGTTTCTTACTGTTTATTACACGATGGATAGTAGAGGGGATTATCCATGATTTCACTTGTAAATGTCACGGTTTACTTTTACATATGTCCCAGGTATGCCACTTTGGGTGGATTTGGAAGCCAGGTGCGCATCAACTTCCAAAACACAGTTTGGCATAAGATCCCTCCGATGGTACACGTATTTTTGACAGCTAGGGTCTCTTCCCATAGCAATACTTTTCCTTTTTCTGTACCCTTCATCCATAAATACACCTCTGTGAGTCAACATTGTCCAATATGTTTTGTAATGTCCTTTTCTCTTCTGTTAATTCCCAATATGTGATGGATGGGCATTATCTTCGCACCAAAACTGCCAATTACTTTCATCTGTGACACATGGAGCTGAAAGAGAATGTGGACACCCGTCTGCACCTGGCCAGGTAAAAATGAAACATGCAGATTCCGGATCATCTTCCTCTATAGCATTATTAGCAACATTGAAATGGTCAGTGCCTGCCTCTAGTGCAGTTCCAAAGTCCCAGTCATAGTGAATAAACAGAGCTTTAATTGTGGCATTTTGCTCCAGACTGAATGCAGCACACACAAACTTTTATGCTGTACCAATGACATCTTCATCATTCTGAGTTATTTTCCCATTTTTCCTGGAGAAACAAAGCCGCTGTGCCCTTTCAAGCGTTGCTGCACTGGAATGATGCACGTGGGTTGCTTTAGATTGTCTAAATATGAACAGAATATAGCCAGTAACGCTTACTAGTATAGTGTACTGTTCACACATAAGATGTATACTGTAACTGTGAGTTGTATCGTGTTCTCTCAACAAACATTTGTTTTAATTGATGTTTCCTGGAAACTGAACAAATCTGTGGGGGTTGTAATATGTAACCCTACTACAGTAACAATCTGATCAGATGGCCATGTCCAGGAAGTGGGATATTTTCCAGTTATAGCATACTTTGTCACTTTTTCTTACGACTCTCAGCTGTAAAGGTCTATTTGCCCTGTATTGTCAAGTGTTAAAGTTTGAAATGGATGATAACCAAGCAAGGATACAAAAGTTGTATTCATATGATGAGCAGCTGCTGTCCGAAAAATAAAAATATGAAAAGTTGAAAGCATGTGGAAATATAAAGCCTACTGGAGCTTTGAAGTATACTGGCACTGACGAGTCACACAAGTTGCAGATTCAGGACCAAATTGAACAGGTCAAGAAAATCCTGAATTCAAGACAATGGAAATCAGTTTCAAATGAACATCTACTTCGAACAAAATTAGATTATTTTTTAAACAAGGAGCAGCCTACCACCTCAAACCAAGGTGGAACTACAAACCCTGGTCCCAATGGTACACATCATTTTTGTGGCATAGAGCACACTGAACAACCACTGCTTGTTGCGACAATATCATCAGTGAAGCATTTATGTCCAATACAAATCTGCCCTTCATGTAATGGAAGAAACCTGGAGATGCAGGCATTCGACTTGAGAGAGCATGTGGCGATATTTGAACTCAAATGTCCAAAATGTAGCACCAAATGTAGAGAAATGAAAGTCCACAGTTTCTTGTAAATCTCAGACTCACTCATAATGCTGTTGACATATGGCATGGAACGCCCAAGATACTATGAAAATTCCGCACTGTAAGCAGTGGACCGAAATATAAACATGGTAAAACATGGCATACAGACAAAGCTGCATTTGTGAAGAAACATGACATTAATTTCAGTTTGCTACATTGCAATACAAATGAAGAAAAACTGCACGATATGTTGGACAACATGTTAAATTATTTCAAAAATACAGATAATGAGTGTGAACCTGTCCCCAAATGCAAGAAACAAGAACGTTATGAACCACATTTATACCGCATAACAATCAAGAAAGCTGAGGAGCTTTTCTTCAAGTTCGTTCATAGACTGGATGCATACAAACGCCCTGACGGATAAAAGCACTGCAGAGACACAGGATATGTCGAGTCATTCAACAGGCCGTCAAAGTTTATCATTCGAAGCATGTTCATTTTTCAGATGCTGAATATAAAATGTGCACACAACTTGACATTAAAATTTTTATCACGGAATGAAAATGTGGATAGAGTGCAAATCAGTCTCAGAGGCAACAGAAACGACACCATGTAGGAAAATGCTGAAGGCAAAACTTTTTTCTTCCGGGAAAAATCTGTGGCAAAAATTTACTGCAAGTTGGTAAATGTGCAAGGCTACAGCACCACAGTACTTGTCATTAACAGCCATACATTTGATACACTGTATTTATGTGTAAATAACTAAATGTGTGAGGATTGGTCTGGATATATATATATATATATATATATATATATAATTTTTAGTTGGGAATCTACACATATTGTGGTGTCAAGCAAGAAATGCAAGTGGAGAACTCTTTGACAGGTAAGTTTCATTTATATGGAATATCAGCATTGTGTATGTGTGTGTGTGTGTACGGGTGTGTTGTTCTTGTACAGAAAGGAATGTACCAAATATAAGGCTGGACATCAGCATAAGACACTACCAACATGTGGTTCTAGAGCGGGGAGAGGTAAGATGCCGATATGGCCCGCTGTGGTGAGAAAACCACAAAATGGAAATGGATTATAAACACTGTAATGTAAACCATACTGATATTATGTCGTTAGTTTCTAATGATTTTTGCCCCTTTAAAGAACTAGCTTACGATTCTCCTGGTAGGCAGTTATGAAACATTTCACTCGCTTTTCATCAGGTGCAATATACTATTATAAAATGATCTATCATGATCACTCTTGGTCCATGCCTGAAAACCTGCGTTTAAGATTTTCATAGTTACCTTTCAAAGGAACATCCTTATATTAGAAAACAAAAGGACTGTGTGAACTGTTGTGTGTATACATTTGTTTACAAATTTACTTAATTTTGACTTCCTAGATTAATAATTTGCTTATCGTACTTTCTTAGTCTGTCGGCAATATAATAGCTGTTCTTTGTTGTATCTGATTAAGAGTGTTTATAACACGGACATACACCATTAATTTGCATATGGTGAAGCCAAGTTTAAGTTTCAAGGAAGACCACCAAATAATTTGTGCACATGAGGACGTTGACAATTGGAGGCTTGACTCTTTTCTGAGCCAATGGGATAGTAGTTAAGTTATTATGTAATCTTAGATGTTGCTGCACGCGAAAAAAAAAAACAAACAAACTAGCGTACGTTTTACAGGCCATTGAGAACGCCATGGTCGTTATCAAATGGTGATGTGTATTAGGATGGATTCACCTTGTGCCGGAAGTGTTACTTGTACGATAAAAAGCCGAAAAAAAACCAGCCTGAACTTTTAAAAACATGAAGTTTCATGGGGAACATTTCAACCATTGATTCCAGGCTAGCTCCCCTGTTTAAAGGGTACTCCTATTTCATATTATGGTAGAGACACCCGGGTATTAATTCCTTTACGGAAGATGTGGCACAGCTATAACTAAATAGACAGCTATATTCATGTTCGATGCGACTGGCTACAAAATACTGCCTCCAGGAATATTGCTATTTCAATCGACAAACTCAATCAAATAATTCTCTGAATTGGCATCTCAAAATCCACAAGCTTTTCTAAATGAATTTGATAGTTATGCTACATTAAATCAGCTTCACGCTGCTGATGACAATGTAAGACAGAGGACAGTCACCGCAATCCGTCTTCACCTCTAAGGACCTGCTCTCACCTGCTTTCACACGCTAGACAAACAAGGCAAGGCTACATGGGACAAACATTTGGCTGCATTCAGAAAGAAGTACACGTACGGCAGTCAAGATAAAAATACATCACCCATTGTTGAAAACGACATTTTCAACCATCCGTACATTTTCCTAGACAACCAATAGAGGAGTATTATTGCTTGGCATATGAAAACGAGAAAAGAGCCGAGAAAAGTAACAGAACCATCGTGATCAAATACATACAAGGATTACCGTCAGAAATGGCCTTTTTTTGTTTGGCCAGGAACCCCACAAGACTATTTCCAAGCTTTAAGTGCAAGCCACCTGTGACCTAGCTAAGGGTTACGGCTCTAGACGAGATAACTGAGAGCAGCTTCGGCCACATACGGCATGCCACTTGCCCCAGCAGCAGCTATACCTCCCCGCCCAAGCACTTACATGCTCAGCAACCAAGCCGCAAGTGTCCCCTCTGCTGCGAGTCCAATTCAGGACAAAGTTTACAAAGACGTGCTAAAGTTGTCTGCAGGCTACAAGGACCTTAAATATTTATTGACAAAACTGACCATGAAAGTGGATAAAATTCATACACAATCTCAAACGTGTACTTGAGATCGAGCCGACGGAGGTAGGCCTATCAATGGCAAAGGTGGCCATACTTGCTTCAAGTGTGGGGATAGCTATGAGGTGCCAAATGTTACATAATTTTTGTGTTTATTTTAATCAGGAACATGGACGCAATCAATAATCTCCAACCATTTTGTCAACAGAATTGTTAAATATATCAATTTGTTCCACAGAATCCAGAAGTTTATCAGTTTTGTGCACAAAATTGATAAAAAGTACGACTTTTCTCTACAAAATCGAGAAAGCCTGCCAATTTAGTTAACAAAACCGGGTATCTCTGCCGATTTTGTTGCCTCCATAGCCGCCTCCCAGACTCTCTAAAGTTACTGATGCGGGCTCTCGTCAGAGTCTGCCGTTTATCGTGGCACAATTGTTTCTGTTAGGCAACAGATGTAATTATGTTGATCGAAACGATAAGGTTGTTAAGCCCAGTGCGCCAATCAAACTGGCCCGGCTGTGATGTTTGTCAGCTGTAATTGTTATTCATGAACTCGACGGGGGCCAATCATATCGGACTTCCGGCTCGCGCGTCACACAAACAAACAAGATTCAGGGAAGAATTTTGCTGGCCCACGTGTGACAGAAAGGTGTCAACAGTAGCCCAGCGCGGAGCGCAGTAGTACCTTGTTAATGGGATTTAAGTACCTTGTTAATGGGATTAAATTGGTTTTAGCTCCCTGGAGTAGCCTACACGCCAAAACACACACGAAAGCATAGGTGTTTCATTTCGCAATGGAGCAGTACGGGGACGATTGTGTGCCAACCCTGAAAAGGCCTGCGTTTTAACACAAGATTTCAATTCTTTTCATCAGGCTTACCCAGGGACACACTAACAAAATAATCGTTTTGGGTTTGTTCATGGCTTTCAATAGGGCTGGAAGTACACTTCCCACTCCCCGTCGGCAACACAAGAAACGTGTCCGACTTTTGTATAAAGACATGGTAAATGACCTGCAATTGTTCTTCATGGACTGCGCATGCACCCACTGCCAAGAAAGACTTTTAAATCGCTGCAGGGAAAAAGTCGACAAACTTCTACTTTTTTAGTTCCTGACTTTTAATTTAAATATAAAAGGAATTCTTAAGTATTGGAGACAAACTACTCCTCATGGCAGCTGATAAATCTCCCTCGTTTATGGAGAAGGCTAAGGATATGGTTTCACCGGTCATGGAGTCAGTTATGAGACTCACAAAGGACTTGAAATTAAGTGGCAAAGCTACATATGGATCCTTTATACATAGTTCTTCGGTTGAGGATACCGTTATTGTGGATACCGCAACCAGTGATGTGCAGGAAAAGACTGTGAGTATACCTAATGAACTTATTGGGTCTCAATCAAGCATCAAAGATGATAAAAACGAAGCTACAGGTGCCAGTGCTGAGAATAACAGGCTGCTAAGTGAACACCAAGGTTATCCTGTCAATGATATGAATACAGCAGTTAAGCAAATCTCACCTGTCTCAATTCAAGCCAGAAGCACTCGATCGCATAGGCAAAAGGTTAATGGTGAAAAATGCACGAAAAAAGACCTTGTTAAGTGTGATAAGAAAGAAAAGAAAAAGGCAAAAAACAATCATGATAGCGTACAAAACAATGGTGACAAAGGGTCAAATGAGGATGAATTTTACTGTATGGACAAATGTAAACGACAGGGACGGTACGATGCTGCAATGCTTCAGTGTGGTGGTTGTATGGGTTGGTTTCACTTCGAATGTATCAATGCGGGAAATCCTGAAGAAATTACAATGTGGAAATGCGAATTTTGCAGAGACGTCCTGCGCAAGATAGATCTTATGTTCAAACAAATCGATTCATTGACAACTATGGTTCAAGATTTACAGCAGTCTTACAAAGACATGAACAAACTACTTGGTGTCAGCATGGCCGAAACAAACAAGTATAAGTCAGAGAATAATGAACTGGTCAGCGCAAATGAGCTCCTATTGGTTGATCTACAAACTGCCCAAGATAGCAATCAAGCTCTAAGAGACGAAAATGTTCCATTAAAAAACAAACTGAAGTTGGCCAAACAAACCAAGGATTCAAGTTTCCATTGTCCGACCTCGCCCAAACAAGCAGTGACCATTTCCGATGGTATGCCTGAGCCTTCAGTCTTGGCCAGCACCCCAAATCGAGACAATGCCTTTATCGAAACACCAGAACCAATTGTTTCCCCAGTGTTTCAACATAAATTGGACAACGATTCCAGTGCAGACAATGCTTCTGATGCAAACAAGAACCGCGTGGTGTTTATTGGAGATTCTTTATCCAGCAGAGTAAGTGCCGATGCACTGTCTAATTCCACACAAGCCACTGTTCATATTCAGTCGATTGCCTGGAGAGTTAACAATGCGACCAACTTTGTTGAAAACTTACAAACAAACAAAAAGATTGACCTCCTGGTTGTGCATACTGGCACAAATGACCTTCCACGTGAGGAGGCATGTGACACTATCAGGAAGTTGCGCAGGCTAGAAGACACTTTAAAACTCTCGAATATACAAAACATAGCTCTTTCAAGCATATGTTACAGGAAACAATTCAAGTACCGTACAAAAACGAGGCTCGTAAATTCAGCCATCAGCCTCATTTGCGCCAGGAACAAATGGACTTTCATAGACAATGACAATATCGATGCCCAGTGCTTAATAAAGGATGGCGTGCATTTCAATAACAAAGGTGTCGATATTTTCACTAGAAACATACAAAATTGTATCAAAAATGAATTGGGTTTTTACCAAAATACGGGAACAATCGACATATAAAGTGTCCTGAGCATCCGAACAGTCTCGTTACATCAAACCCTTTCAGAGTACTCTCTCATGACTGTCATCACTTTTCTGACATTTGTGAAAACCCAGAAAACACAATTTCTGCCAATTCTAATACGGCAAGTAATGTTGTGTTGCCATCTCTTAGTATAAGATCCCATCAAGGACTTCGACCAGCAGCAATTAAGCATTCCAATTTTGTCATTGCTCACTTAAATGTCAGAAGTTTATATCCCAAATTAGACATGGTCAATCAGTTGATAACGGTCAATGCTATTGATATTCTCTGTGTTAACGAAACTTGGCTTAATCCAGATATTTCTGATTCTTTAATAGATATACCTGGTTTTAAAATATTCAGACGTGACAGAAATACTGCAGGTGGAGGTGTATTACTTTATGTGAAGGAGCATATCTGTGCAACGGCAAGACAAGACTTATCGAATAATGGTATCACTGAAACGTGTTGGGTTGAAATTAAACTGCCTAAACGACCATCTTTTTTATTATGCTCAGCGTACAGGCCACCCAGTGCCAATGTAGAATATTATGAAGCTTTACTCGACTCATTATCAGGTGCCTTTGCAGAAGAGAAAGAGGTTATCTTGTTGGGTGACTTAAACTTTGACTATAAATTGGATGAGACCTTGTCCAAAAATCCTGTACATTATATTGAGCAATTGTATGGTATGAAACAACTAATTACAGATCCTACAAGGGTAACTTTAACCACTTCGACCACTATTGATGTTATTCTTACCAGTATGAGCAATAATCATGTTAAATCAGGTGTGAATAAGGTTACTTTAAGTGATCATTATATGATATTCACCGAATTAAATTTTCCCAAAATCCTGAAAGAACACAAAGTCCTCCGTTTCAGGGATTTTAAGGATTTTAATGAGAATGATTTTATAACTGATCTCAGGGATTCTAGCACTATTCAGTCTGTTTATGATATTGAGGATCTTCAGAATGCCTGGGCTACTTGGAAAAATGAAGTGCTCCGTATATTAAATAAACATGCACCTATTACAGAACGTAGATTGAGGGATAGGAGAAATCCCTGGGTCACTGATGATATTGTTAAATTGATATATAAGCGCGACTTTTTACATGAAGCTGCTTCTGAAAATAATGATACCAACTTGTGGTCACTTTACAAGATTACTAGAAACAGAGTCACGACGGTCATACGAAATGCGAAACAAAATTATTTTAAAAATGTCATGGTTGAAGAAAAGAACAAACCCAAAAGGTTATGGACTGCTCTTAGAAAGGTGTATCCCAGCAAGAAATCCACGGTTTCGGTACCGAAAGAGTTAACTGTTGATGAGCTTAACGCCTACTTTTGTTCTGTTGGACATACGGTTACAGCAAAAAATTATGCCTTGGCCGCTGAAATGCCTTGGAAAGGTCCTGACAGTATTTATAATTTTAAATTTCGTGAAATCACTGGTGACTTTGGGTTTAGGTTTTTGAAAGAGTTACCGACGACAAGTAACATTGATGTGCTGGATATGGACACAAAGTTATTGAACTTAGGTGCCAGTTTCCTTGCTGTCTCATATTTTCAATCTTTCACTTGCCAGGTCTACTGTACTACCTGACTGGAAAATTGCCTGTGTTACACCCATTTACAAAGTGAATGGCGATGTTATGGAGAAATCTGATTACAGACCTATCTCTATTGTCGGCCACATTGCAAAGTCGTTGGAAAAAGCAGTTCAAATGCAGTTCTTAAATTATCTACAGGAATATGATTTCATTACTCCTGATCAGTCAGCTTATCTAAGGTACCATTCAACTCAAACTTGTTTACATAAGGCTATTGATGATTGGTTGCATGATCTTAATGATGGCTTATGCATTGGTGTGTGCTTATTAGATCTGAAAAAGTGTTTCAATACGATTGATCATGAGATACTTGTACAGAAATTGGAAAAATATGGTGTAAAACAGATTGAGCTAGCTTGGTTCAAGTCTTATTTATCGGGAAGAAAGCAAAGGGTTAAATGCGGAGGTCAAGTGTCAAGCTTTAAAGATGTTACAATTTGTGTACCTCAAGGGTCGATAATTGGACCTTTGTTATTTTTATTGTATGTTAATGACATCGGGCAACATGTTTTTTCTGGATTATGTAACTTATTCGCCGATGACACACTTATTTATTCTAGTGCGAGACGAACCAGCGAGGTCAACTCCAATTTACAGCTCGCAGTAAACGAAGCATTCACATGGCTGACTGGTAACAGACTTTGTGTTAATATGCCTAAATCAAACACGCTCTTGGTGTCCAACTTTACAAATCAGGCTGATCTTGAAATAACTTTGGATGGGTTTTCACTTGAACATGTTGAGTCGGCTAAGTACCTTGGTATTTTTATTGACAATCACCTTAAGTGGAGTCAACATATCTCGTACTTGTGTAAAGTTGTGAACGGCAAGCTCTTTGTATTACGTAAATTAAGATCTGTCTTACCTGCGGAGGCTTTAAAACTCATTTATATAGCCTGTATTCAACCTCTATTGGACTATTGTGATACGGTTTGGGATGTTTGTGGCTATGAGGGATCACGTAAGGCGCAAAGTTTGCAAAATACGGCAGCCTGGATAGTTACAGGAAATTTTAATTATAGAGACATCAGAGGTGAAGAGTTGGTAAAAGTTCTAGGTTGGCAAACCCTCTGTGAACGCAGGCGTTTTCACACTGCAGTCTTAATGTATAAATGTATATATGGTTTAGCACCGCATTATCTGTCAGATCAAGTGACTCGTGTGTCAGATGTAAATATTTGCAACACAAGAAGTACCACTACATTAAATGTTTTAGTACCAACCGTAAATCGCAACGTTTTTAAAAAGTCATTCGCTTACAATGGTGCCATCACCTGGAATGCCATACCAGATTTTATCAGGAGAGCAGAAGACCTGCCTACTTTTAAAGTATTATATAAACGCTTTTATTTCTGAATCAGATGCTCTTTTCAAATCATTTTGGTACCCCTGCTACTATGTAGTATTGTATATATTTTTGTGTATATATTGTTCAATGTGTTTTACTTGTATTTGTATTTATTATCTTGATGTATGCTGGGCCCCTTGTAAGCACAGAGCTTTGCTCTGAAAGGGCTACCCAGGGTAAATATATTCATAAATAAATAAATAAATAAATTGTCCTTTTGTTGGCATCACATTCAGATTTGCCTCTTGTAAAGCAGTCTGTACTTACTTGGATAAAGTTTCTATTTCATTTGAAACCCTCAGCAATTTGGGCAATTTTGGGATCTGGCACAGCCAGCCACCCGGCATTTTTTGTTTTGTTGTGCAACACGCGACATGCTGGCGTAAAAGTGCAGTTACTTTTATTTTTGCAATTCATGCAAAATGACCAACCTGACTTTTGTTGAGTAATACCTTCTCTACATTTCTATGTGCTTTCTTTGTCAATTTTATTTTAAGCCAAAACTCGTGCCCTACACCCTAACAAAGTGAATATATCGATCTCAATCACGAATTGATCAATACGGTCAAGCCCGTGTGAGTTCAATTGCATGGGTACCGGTCCGCGCATTTTCCTTTGTTAGCGTCACGAACGATGGTTCCTCTTTAATTTTTTCTTAAGATCGGTTGTGTGTCGTAATTATCATAAATATCAAAATATAGTAGTAGACTTATTTGTAACTTTGTTAAACGCACTTTATCGCCGTCACTGATAAACTGTGAATCAATACATGCTGCAGCGGTATTTTCACCGGAGCCATGTTTATCTGCGGCGCTCGTATTTTACTCACTTTCCATAAAAAAAAAATAGACCCTCTGCTCTATTGTGCGCAAACACTGGTAGTATGTCATCATTCTGACCAATTTACACGTTAAATTTTGTTTCTTGCTTCAATAAATTGTCCGTAATCATCACTTGTGTTCATACAAATGTCGCCCATCTTTCAAGCCATACTTCATAACACCAGGTAGTGAGTACTCCCAAACGAATCATTGGTAGAAAAACGACGCATTCGAGTGGACGGCGAACACCATGTGATCGTTTCCGGCGCCCCCCCCCCCCCCGACTGACCTAAAATATTCCGGAGAGTCGTCTTAGGTAGTTTGCGACTAAAATAACAACGTATCTGTTTGAAATAGAAGCAGTTTTGGCGGGGTTTCTCCTAAATTCTTTTATTTCAGCCAATGAGAGAGCTTGTTCTTAAAATGGACAAGGTTCTGAGCAGTTTGACGATGTGAAGAACATGGCGGGTACACGAAAAAGAATGGAGACCGCGACGATGAAACCACCCCCTTTTTGCGCAGTTTGTAGAGTTTCCTCATTCATTTGTCACAAACAACGGCCCGATCATTGATTTAAATCATCGTAGAAGGAAACATTTATTTTTAACGCAAAACGGCAAGAACTGATGTTTCTCGACAATAAAATGTGTGTGCCTGCATGTAATTTGTAAACAACACGCGCTGTTCGAGTAGGCCTACACTAGAAACTGGCGAGCTAGGAGTTAAATCAGGTCCACGACATACCTTGGATTGAAGACACTAACTCTGGTCCGCTCTACATAAGACACTAAGACAAGCCACTGTTATCAATGTCTGCTGATCACCGTTAATTATGTGTACACAAACACGGGTGTTTAAACGCAACCGTATGTCTAGTCGAATACACACTTTGCCAATCCCAAACCACGCCTCACTTTCTCTTGAGCAGTTTTATTGCCCAGAGACAAAATTGGCCCGTTTAGCGTCCTTTCCCAATGTGCCTATGTGCTTCCTCTTGGTTCGACCAATTAGGACAAAGGATGAAAAGGACGGCAGACGCTGGGCCAACAGAACATCAACGCCCAGTCGCGGCTGCTATGGAGACAACCGATTTTGTCCAAGAAATTGAGTACATTGCATTGGATATTGCAGAAAATCAATATCGATTCTGTCAACAAAATTGTCAATAAATTTATCAGTTATGTCCGCAAAATTCTATAATTTACAGAATTACACAAATTTTCACGAAATTGCAACCCTTTTATCATTCTGTGGACAAAATTGGGGAAAAAATTACAAAATCCAATTAGTTTCACACAATTCATTTTAGCCTGTTGTTTTATTTCGGTGTGCATAGTTTTGAATTTTGTCCACAAAATGAAATAAGGTTTTCACTTTCGTTTTTAAGTTTGCTTTTTCGTCCAGTAATCTTTCAGTTTTATGGAAATTATTATCACGAATTGTATATCATCTTACCAATTTTGGCGACGGAAATGGTATTTAGTTTACAAAATCGTATAAGATTTATCCAGTTTCGTGCACAAAATTGGAAAGAATAACATTGTGTGCACAGAATCGCACAAAGGCAATTGCGAAATCATATAAAGCCACTCAGTCGTTATCGCGGTCATTTTCGTATGTTCCTATTATGACTTTTAGAGGACATCTGTCTCCACTTCTCGCAATAAGTCACGTGCCGTTGTAACGGTGAGCTTACATACTAAAACTGGACGCGAATGCGGGCCGCGGTGACCATGGTAAAACGTAGATCCGGAACTGTATGGTTTGTACATGACAATATATTCCTTAAAGTATAATTTATAAACCAGCAAAATCACAGGTGTTTGTTTATTGAAAAATTTGAATTGACGAAACTCGAGTTTATTTTTGGAGTTCTGGTATAATGCTCGCCATTGACCTCAGTGACCCGAGACCTGGGGTCAGTGACTGCACAGGCCACCACGACTGACCAACTATCATAAGTTTACTGGACGGTCATTTTCTTTTCTGAGTGTAGGTCTAACATACTGTGAGGTGGGCCAAAAGCTGACAGTTTCAAAAGTTGCTGAAAAGCCCATTTCTGCATGTGTTGTTTGTTTCTCCTTTGTCTCTGAAGCAAGCCTTCTCCTTCCCAACAGTTCTGCGAATAGAGGAATGTGTGGATTCAGTGCAGGCACTCAGTTCACTGAGTGCCTGCACTGAATTAGAGTCATTCCGCAATGCTTTTTTGCGTGTTAATCTCTCTCTCTCTCTCTCTCTCTCTCTCTCTCTCTCTCTCTCTCTCTCTCTCTCTCTCTCTCTCTCTCTCTCTCTCTCTCTCTCTCTCTCTCTCTCTCTCTCTCTCTCTCTCTCTCTCTCTCTCTCTCTCTCTCTCTCTCTCTCTCTCTCTCTCTCTCTCTCTCTCTCTCTCGAGAAGGTTAACAATCTTTCAAGCAGAGGATGGGCAATTGATATTGAAAAAGAGAACCGGGTGTAATCCCTAAAGCTGTCTTCCTGAATCCCTTAAGATGTCTGCTTGTCCACCATCCTTGGCCATCAGCAAAAAATAATTGTATTTGTGTCTTTTTGTCCAAAACCACTTCCTAGTAGTCATTACCCTATTCCACAGTCTGAACTCTTTACTCTCCATAAGGTAACATGTCCCTGTCTAACATATACATAGAAGTAGTATTGTCCATATTGCACACGTTCCTCTGTAAAATTTTGAAATAGGCTGTATTACCCCAAAGAAATTAAAGGGTCTTCAGCGGGTAACTACTCAACAGGTTTCGGAGCCTTTTACCCGTACATGTCTCTCTGAGTAGCGGCTCCCCTTCTAAGCTAAATATTCAGCAAAGACAACCCACATTATAATGAATAAATATGAACGTGGCAATTGATGAATTAGCTAAATACGTGAAGTTTTGCTTATAAATGCAGAGCTTCATATCAAGGATGAATACCTGTCAAACAAAACATATTTACCAAATTTGCATAGTACAGGTTCAGATAAGAACAATTTGACTTACTCCTGAACAAATATGTACCCTTTCTAGCTGGACAGCTGATCCTAGTTAAACCATCCGGCAATGTTTAACTGAAGTGGCAACAAGGTGGGGCATTATATTCAGTCCCAGTGATTGTAAAATAAACAGTTGCAGCTAGACCACCTGCATAAACCAAGGGAAATCCTAACAAGGACTGCAACAATGTACACCCTTCACCAGAGATGTAAAACAAACTCCATGATGACACCTACTCCTCAAACAATCAAGCTCGATTTAACTGCCAACCCTGAGTCAATGTGTCAACTTACTGTGTCAGGTTTGTGACATTTGCAAAAATACTGTCAATTTTGTGTAATTTTTTAATATTGAGTAAATGTGAATTTAGGCATATCAGAAAAGAATGAAAGTCATTAGCATTTATGCTAAAAACATGCTATCAAAACAATTTTTCTCAACAGGATTTTAAGTACAATTAGGCAAACATGTAACTGTCGTAGGCCAATTCTTGCTACATGTAGCCCCTGGGGGTTTACCTAACAGAAAAATTGTAAGCCTAAAATGTCTAATAGTGAATATTAAAACAGAAAGATGCCAAAAGATAAAGTTAAGTAGCAAAACAGACAAGTCTAAAAACTGTAAATTATTGTGGCCAAACTTTCTAATAATCTTTGGATATTAACAGTAGAATTATAGGGCAAGTCAGAAAAGAATGAAAGTCTTTTGTATTTTTGTCAAGAGAATGCAATAAAAATATTAACCAGATATCAAGTACAATTAGGCAAGCTTGTAACTTGTAGGCCGCTTCTTGCTACCTGTAGCCCCTGGGGGTTTACCTAACAGAAAACAAGCTAGCCTAAAATGTCTGAAAGGTAAACATTTAAACATAATGATGCCAAAAGATCAAATTAAGTAGCAAAACAGGCAAGTCTAAAATCTCTAAAATTATTGAAGCCAAACTTTCAAACCATCTCAGGATAATTACAGCAAAATTTGTAGAAATATTTGATCAAAAGTACACCTTTGAATCCTCTTGACTCAAGTTAATGTAAATAAATTTGGTTCTAGATGCAAAGTCCTGAAATTTAGAACAATGAAAATGACATAATCCTGTTTGTGCCAAAAAATTCTTGACTCCATTTTACTCTACTACTTTAATGCAAAGAAAACGCCAGATAAAATTTCACATAAATTAGAAAGGGTAGCACACGACACCTAGGGTGTACATTCATATTTTCACAAAATGTCCTTTACATTCCCATTACTTTTAAAGAATTGGGATGATGAAAATGACCATAAAAGTATCATATAACGTTAGGTCTTTAGTCTTACAATTTACAGACTTTTTAATACAAAAATTTCTCGTGTCATATTCAAATGTTCATAATTTTCCACAAACACAATTTGCCCAGTGGTAATTTCTATAGGGGTATATAATTTTAATCCTAAACTAATATACTTTACCGACAGTTGTTTATTTGTGTTCATTACAATGTCGGGAGGTCCCAGTACATTCTTCATTCTGTAGTGACGAAAGTGAAACAAATGACCGTGAAAGTTGTTGTTGCACAAGCACAGTTATGACACTGGGTAAGTTAATGTTCGAATGTAGTGACGAAAGTGAAACAAATGACCGTGAAAGTTGTTGCACAAGCACAGTTATGACACTGGGTAAGTTAATGTTCTTGCCTGTATACTTTGTGTCAACGAAAATAATATGTTAGCTCAACACTGGCTGTAACATTGATCTAATGTCATAGAGTCAGTATAATGCAATCGTTGCCAAATATAAATCAAAGCTAAAACCAATTGCTACAGGTGAAAGATATTGCGAGCAAACAATCAAAAGTGTGCTATACTTGGAGAAACAAGGATGAAGGTAACTATGCTTCAATGTACAAAAATGATACGTGTTTATGCATTGCGTAAAACTTCACAAGCATTCATTCTAGGGACAGATTACAAATGATACGTGTTTATGTTTTGCGTAAAACGTCACAACCACTAATACCAGGGACAGGTTACACTGACTCTCGTGGTCTCATTTTAGATTTTTCAGTTAGCACAATTCGAGGTGCTTGGGTTAAACTCAGAACGAAAGGAACAAAAATGATTCCCCAAATTACTGAACTTTTATTTCTGTGCAAAGTTCCTAAGTATACAAATTGTGGAGTGTAAGGTATCTGTCTGCCTTGCGCTATATTAGACATAAGAAACTTGTTACCTGCTCAATATAGAGGCAGTGTTTCAGGTAAAAGAACTGTTCCTGTCAAAATTTTGACTACAACCATGTCAATTAACACTATAGCAAGGTTCAATAATTTGGGAGTTTGTGAGCCTAGATGAGGCATTTAAGGTCATGCCCACCAGCTGGGATGCTTGTGGTCCATTGTGTGAGAGAGCTTCTATCATGTAACCAGCATGTTGCAAATGCCAAAATGATAATTTGCAATGATAATAATGCTACAGGCTATCAGCAGTTTGCCAACAACTCTCATCTTTGAAAACTGTTCTCGATGCTGAAAAAACAAGCTGAGATGAAATTTTATTGTACACATACAGGAGGGTATTTGTCACAAAAGAGAATCCAAAATCAGGTTAAACACATTTCTTTCAACACAATATACATTTAAACCTTAACGTTGTCGATTAGCATCAGAAACATTATCAGTTAAACCCACAAAAAGGTAAAGTGCTTCGAGATCAATTACACGAACTGTTAGAACAGGGGACAATAGTTCCTGGTAGTGTGGAGGATGACATCCAATCACAAGCCCTATTGTTTTCGTGCAAATGCAAACCTATCGGCATACTTAACATCTAGCTGGGTCTTGGCGAAAAAAAAGTTCCTCCTGGTACCGATTTTGTGTGGACTTTATTTATCTAAACAGTCAAACGGAGGAATTTCGTTATGGAATGGCTAGCGTTCAAGAGTTGACAGATGTTAAGTTCTCAAAAGATGGAATTAATCTCTGTCAGTGATATTAGCCAGGGATTTTTTCAGCTGGAAATTTCTCTGGACTCGCAAAAGTATATCGCATTTTAAACCTCCTTTCGGAACATTCTATTTCCGCTGCATGCCTCAAGGGTTAAAGACTATCCCAAATGCATTCATTTTACTAATGGATCAGGTGAATAGGGGTGAACATTCGATTGCCTCGTCTGTTTTATGGACGATTGGACTATTATGTCAGCACAGAACCACTTCAGAAATTTATTATATTACACTCACATCGTCCATCCTCGTCACCTGTTGCTTAAGAAGGGCTCAGGGTTCATATATGGAAAAGAACAGAACAGATTGCCCTCAGCTGGCATTTACATTCAAGCTACATTATGTCCCAGCTTGGTCTATGGCTACCCAGAGGTGTTTCTACACAACTTGCACCCTGTGGACATGAATGAACTGTCTTTAGTCTATTCATATCCACAGGGTGTTCATCCAATCATGTACAGGTAGCCCATTATTTATTTTATTCTTCAAAATAGTCATAAGGATCTGCTTACCACGCAAGAAATGTCAGCTCTAACTGGTTGCAACCAAAGAAATTTTGCTTCCGGATTTCAGTATTTTTTTTCTTTTTTAATATTTGGTTTTTTTTGGGGGGTAGTTATTTTTTTAATGTTCTTCTTTTTTCTTTGTTTGTTTGTTTTTGTGTTTTTTCGGGGGGAAGAGAGGTTTTGGGTGGGTTTCTTTTTTTTTTTTGCTTTTGTTTTGTTTTGTTTGTTTATTTTTTGGGCGGTGGGGGTGGGGGGGTGGGGGGCAGGGGCGTCAGTGAAGATAATTCCAGGACATGATTTTTAAATTTTACGACATCCATCTTTATCTGGTTGGCACTTAGTCCCTCATCCACATTTTTCTCTGCCACAGAAAACAGCAAAGGGGTATATGGCGGGTAAGGGGCTAGAGTCATTTTGGCTACATTTATCTGCAAACATTTAACATAGCACAGAAGCATTGTAGATCAACAATATTCACATGAAAAAAGTTTGGGGCGACCTCGTCTCAATTTCAAGATCAAAGGAGCAACAAATGTACTCATGTTGGTAGATCCTGCCGTATATTTTCAAAACTATTGGGCCGGCCATTGATACTGAAATCAAAGAAGCATCCTAAGATGATATTATGCAAATATTATTTTTACCAGCTTTGACCTATTTTCAAGGTTCAAGGTTTCATCAATATGCGTAATGTCGAGTGTATTACTATTTATTTCAGGAACCATTGGGATTTTGACACTGATATTTCACATCTAAAAGCAAAATAAATCTAGTTAATGGGCGTGTCATTTTCGATGACCTTGACCTACCTTCATAGGGTCACAACAATGACAAGCATATCGATTCGAATTTACCTTGCTTGGTGCTTACAAAATTCTTTCACACTTGATGCCCATATTCAGGCGGAAGAAGGACCCTTGGAGCCCAATGAGCAGTTCACATCATCATAGATGACCTGTTTCTAGAAAACAAAACTTCACAAAATAATATTTGCTCATGACATAGATCCTTCGGACCTGCTTTTTTTGGAAAATTTACCACGCACATAAGCCCCATGGGGCACCCAAAAAAAGAAGGAAAATTTAATTTTGAAAAAACAATGCATACCACGAAATTCAGAAAAAAACATACATACCACGAAATTGCGACTTTTGAAATACACGCTTTACTTTTCATGTGTTGGCACATTTTTTAATGTTTTCCATTACACTAAGCTTTATTCCCTTTGAGGTTCAGTATTGTTACAGCTGCTCACAGTCTTTAACCTTATGACTACCAGCACCTTAGAATATTTGCCACAATGATCATACATTTCACAAGTGTAGGAACATTTGCCTTGAATGTGTTTTAGATATTATTTCCTAACACAGGGGAACATTTATTAGAATTCATCTGCCTGATTTCGTTTCCTTTTTACCATTAACTTTTTAAAATATTTGTACAATCTCTGTCAAGGCCAATCACTGGACTGGAAAAATGGCGGACATGAATAGAACTTGGACTCGAGAAACATGGTTGTAATAGGCCATTGGTTGTTTCATTGAGAATCTTATTTGTGGGATTTTATTATGCTTGCAATCTCCTGAAGAAGGAAGTTTAAGGATTGAAACTGTTAAACAGATCCGCAACCACTGAAAAATTGCGTCCAATATTGAACCATAAGAAAGCAAACACGGTGTCCCCAGTGTGTCTTACTTCTACAATAAAACAATATCTGAATTATTAATATTTGAATATTTTGGCCTATATTGGGAATTTCAAAGTTACCTTCTCATGCGGATTGAAGAAAAGAGAGTAACTCGAAAATAAATATCCATGATAGCAGAATATTCGTACAGTCAACTTTTGTTAACAGACACCTCTTCAGCAAAGCAGACGACTTAAAGACCTCCAAACATTTCTCAAGTTTAATAAAGCTCTTTACGAGACACACCTAATTATATTGTTGAGAGACTATATTCGAGCATTTGTTTCCTTTAGATGTCTATTAATCACCTTATTCTGTTATGGAAGTTGAACAATTCACAGGAAGTCTCCCTTGCGGGATGCCTAACACGTCACAAAATGTCTTTTGTAATTTGTCTGGCGGATACAGAAGACAGAAATTTAAACAATTACAGTTTTTAATGATGATATTCTCGGGATGTAATCTTTTTCTTACCAGTTCTCTTTTGGGGTTTCCTTGTGTTTAATATCAGAACGCGATATTGTTTACAAACGTTAACCTTTTGTTTTGCAGCAAAATCCATATGTATCTGTAACGCCCCGAGCGGTGAGTGCGTAAATTGGCGACTGTAAGCTCCTGTCCTCTGTGTGACAGATAAATCACGAACGATGTGCACGGACATTGACTGAGCAAGTGTGAAAAGAAATACCAGTTCTCGTTCCTTTTTTATTGTTGGTGACCTGAACCATGGATAAGGAATGAAATGTTTATGAAATGAAGGAATGAAATGTTTGTCCGTGGAAGAATTAATTGCAATCGCGTTTGCAAAAAAAAAAAAAACGAACATAGCTGAGTTGCACACTTGACAGCATGGCAAGGCGGTGAATGTGCCCTTAGGTTGAGGACCAAAGAGACATGCTTACTGGCGACATTTGACAGCACAATGAGGAACCAGTGCCAAGTTTACAGAAAGACAATAACCTTGCCATCTTATATCACAACAAGGCGGGTAAACAAGCATTATATTATTCTTATGTGTCTTTCTAAGGTAAATGTATATGGCTCTTGTAAAATGCATCACTTACAGCCTGCGCAACGAAAACGAACACACCACTTGTTCAGCAAGTCTTTCCTTCGGCTTTGCAGGCAAGCTGATCAACGTAGCCTACGACCGTACTGATCTACCTAGGTTTCATTAGTTTCTTTAGTATATCTGGATCCTACGCTTGTTTGGGGTCGCCAACATTTCGAAATGTAGTTCATATTCTTATCATTCGCACTGTATTCGGATCGTTCATACTTTCCGCAGTCTACGTTATCGTAGATTCAGCTATATGCTGATCACCCTATTATAACTTATAACACAGCTCATGATACATTTGTTTCGCATGGATTGGGAGAATGCCTCGAGCTGTGTCCCATCCCCAGAGGGTATCAGACATGTGTATTCTATTGTAATTATTATTATTATTTTTCTAGCTTGACTTAGCAATTTAAATATCTACATAGAACTGCTCATTTGTTTAGATTTCAGATATAATTAGTAAGGTTTTAGTTAAAATTATAAAGAAAAAAGTATATGAATACATGAATAATTGGTCCTAATGGTACAGTACCCCCACCGGCCGAAGCCCAACCCCACCCTTAACCCATAATGCATCTTAGACGATTCAAGACTGAGAGTTAACATGCCTAATGACGGAAATTGCAGTTAAAGGTTTCCCACTGATGACCCGTTTATTAAATTCATTTATTAAATTCATTTGGCTCTTTAAACCTTGAATTTTCAAAACATTTTCATCAAATGTGATGTGATTGATGAGTTATTAATACAGATCTATTCATTAATAGTGATTGCATTGGCTGTGAAATACAGCGAGTTTACAATAAATAAGCGTATTTGTATTACTAAAAAGAACAACGTTGATCTGACCAGTTTTTAGGTGAGGTGTGATGCAATTAATAACGTGAGTCTTTTACGTCCCATCGTTACGTTTGCGTTTTACTTGAAGTTAAAGATGTAGTTTAATTTATTTGATCTGATCACTCCATCAGGTAGGTCTGGTCGGGTCTGTTGTAAAACCAAGCACTGTAAGTAAGTGTGGGGTTTATAATTTTATGATTCAATTTTGGTAGGCCTAATCATCAATGTTAGGTGTAGATTTAAGTAGTTTCATTATATTTATGTAATGTGGCCTGCATTTCTAATAATTTAAGTAAGCCTATTAACAATCAATCAATCAATCATTTATTGTGTGAAAAATAGATGTACATAGAAAATTGACATAATGCACACATCCTAGTTTGTATGTATTGCATATACCTGTGGCACGTGCCTAGCCCATAAACTGTAAACACTAGTATCCAAAATAATAATTATCATAATAATTCTTAAAGCAATTTACACTAAGTGCTGATATAATATGATTTGGTAGATTATTCCGCATACAAATGACTCTGTTGCTAAAGAAATATTTACGTAGATTGTAATTACACCTGTTAACTTCAAGCATGTGGGAATGACCTCTCAGTGCTTGGTACTCCCTTCTGGTGAAAAAAGTGTCGAAATTCAAAGAATACAGGCCTTTCAAAATTTTTTAAACTTCAATTAAGTCGCCTCTCAATCTATGATCTTCTAGGGTGTTTTACTATGGTATTCTTAACCTTTCTTCATAATTTAAGTTTGTTATTCCTGCAAGCAGCTTTGTAGCTCTTCTCTGGACCTTCTCTAGAATAATTATATCTTTCTTCAAGAATGAAGACCAGGCCTGCACTCGAAATTCTATGTGTGGCCTAATGTACGTTTTATACAAGGTAAGAAGAGATTCTTTTGAAAAATATGAAAAAGTTCGCTTGATCATACCTAATATACTATTTGCTTTTGCTGCAGCTTTTCCAATGTGTCTAGAGAAAGTCAAGGAATCAGTTACTGTTACTGCCAAATCTTTCTCCTCTGTGACTTAAGTAAGGGACTTGTTGTTCATAGTATAATTATAACTTAAATTTTTCTTTCCAAAATGTAGAACCTTGCACTTATCTTTATTAAATCCAAGTAACCGTTCCTCGGACCACTTAGCTAAATTTTCTAAATATCTTTCAAGTATCTTGCCAACCAATGATAATACTTGGCAGTATATTTTGGTGTCGTCAGCAAAAATCTTGTATGGAGATGAAATTACAGAGGTAAGTCATTTATGAATAGTAGAAATAACACATGTCCGAGGACTGAGCCTTGGGGAAGACCACTTGACACCTTCAACCATGTTGATTTACTCCTATTTACTGATACACACTGTTCCCGGTCTCTCAGAAAATCTTCAATCCGAGCAATCATGTTACCTCTGATACCATATTTGTGTAAATTGTAAATAAGTCTGCCATATGGGACAGTATCAAGTGCCTTTTTAAAATTAAATAAATTGCATCAAGAGCCTTTCCTTCATCATACATTGGTGTCCAATCCTCTAATGTGTTTAACAAGTTTGTTAGACAAGATCTTGCTTTACGGAACCCATGTTGTTCATCACATAATAAGGCGTGATCCTCAACATGTTGAACTAACCCTTGTCTAATGATTTTCTCAGTAAGTTTACACACCTGGGAAGTTAGGCTCACAGGTCTGTAATTGCCAATCACTGATTTATCTCCTTTTTAACAATCGATGTGATATTGGCTTTCTTCCATATGTCTGGCAATCTGCCAAGATCTAGTGATTGTCTCATCACACAGTATAAGGGAAAATACAGACTGTTAGCACATTCTTTCAGAACCCTAGGGTGAATTTCATCTGGGCCCATGGCCCTATTTGGATTAATTTTGAATAATCAGTCTCTCACTTCTAAAGGTGGAAAATAAGTGTTATCCAACACCTGCTCTTGGGTGACACCAACATAGTTAATTGGGTCAGGTGCATCCTTGTCGACGTGTTGGTGTACAAAGTCATTAAACCAAATTAAATATTTGTTATCCTCTTTTACGTAAACTGACTGGAAGAAATTATTTAGTTCCACAGCTGTTTTTAAATCATCTGTGGTTGTCAAACCATCTGCCTTAAGAAGACCAGATATTGTAGACCGTGATTTATTTTTGCTATTTAAATACATGTAGAATGCTTTTGGATTATTCTTAATTTTTTTACATAACTCTTTTTCATAGTCTCTCTTGATGGTTCTCAACTCCTTTGTGGCTTTGTTTCGCCTTTTCACATATTCTCTGTATCTTGCATAAGACCTTGTTTCTAGGTACGATTTCAGGCAAAGAATTTACTTCAGGGTGGTTTTATTGTGGTTCCACTGGTAATTTTAACTTTAGCTACACAATCATTTGCAGTATTACCCAACGCAGTATTCAAACATTCCCAAGCATCACTTACATCAGTTGCTAAGGTAACAAGACTCCATTCTTTCTCAGATAATAATTGGTTTGTTTTCTCGTAATCAGCTTTGTCATAGTCATACCTGTATACATCCTGATCACTTTTGTTTTCAAGATTTTGTAAATAATCCCAAGTTATAACACTGTGGTCACCTTTTCCCAAGGGGCAATCTGTTACTATATTTGATATGTCAAAATCATTTGAGGAGAGAATCAAGTCTAAACAGCTTGGGACTGCTTCACCTCTCTGACTTGTAGGATCTACCATACGTTGTTCCATAAATAATTCCTTTAGTTTATCATAAAACTTATGGCTCCGAAACACGTTGAGTAGTTGCCCGCTGAAGACCCTTTAATTTAATTGGGCTGATACAGCCTATGTCAAAATTTTACAGAGGAACGTGTGCAATATAGACAATAGTAATTCCATATATATACAGGTTAGACAGGGACAGGTTAGCTTATGGAGAGTAAAGAGTTCGAACTGCGGAATAGGATATTGACTACTAGGAAGTGGTTCTGGGCAAAAAGACACAAATACAATTATGGAAAAAGGAACCCTCTCTATAGGGCTAGATTAAAGTCCCCAGTGACCATTGTTTTACCCTTACAAATGGAACTGGCTAGTTCAAGCTGTTTCAGAATCATCATATTATGTTCTTGAAAACTGTCACCTTTTCTGTAGACTACTCCGAAGAGATTGTCTGTTTTACCAGGATTTCTTACCCATATCCATAATGTGTCTTTTATTTTTAAGTACGTTAATTCCTTGCAACGGTGCCCTTTCAATGTGTCTCTTACATATATTATTACTCCTTCTCTCACCTCACATGTATCCGTTAAGCTTTCAAAATTTGTCATTAGACATGTAATATTATTTCTAACTACAAAGAAGTCAACTCTGTTTTCTAGTCTCTGTAATTTCGAGGTGTTATGGCTTTATCTTTCCCCTTGCGCAAACTCAGTACTTTCGGGTGATCTGTGTAACAAAGGAGCACCATATTCGCTTTATTCTGTAATCCCTCAGCTCGGGATGTTTGTATTTGAAATGCAAACATGGTGCCGCCAGTTAGCAGAATGATTTGTCCGGGGATTAATGACACGGAAACAAGTCTTGCCCTGGTTCCCCGCTGATAACCCGACTTTATAAAGGCTAATAATATCTTAGACTTTCTTCTTAATTTCAAATTTATGAATATGATTTGTTCCTTTTATAAATTAATTTGCTATTATGATTTAGAACTATGCAGTTTTACAGTGAATGGTACGGACTTTGCTCTTAGAATATTGGACTTGATAGTGTTCAAACGGTACATTGGCTAACAGAATTAAGTTTGTTAAGATTCTCTTCGTATTAAATATATTTTCTCTACTGTTCTGCTACACAGTTGAGCCGTGGCGTCTCAATGCTTATTTGTACTTGATGATCAATGCATATCTTATTGTTTTTGCAACTCATGATACTCGAAAGACACCTACTACATTATTTAATATTGGGCTGCATTGAAACCTTAGTTGCAAATATTTCAATACTATGCTATATTGTTATACAAAGCAACTAGCCTAGTAATTTTTATGAGAAATGAACCAGATGTGATTCTCTCGTATTGGTGGTATGGCATGGTATATGTTTTATTACCACTCAGTTTGAATTTAGTTTATACACACACACATATATGTATATATATATATATATATATATATATATATATATATATATATATATATATATGTGTGTGTGTGTGTGTGTGTGTGTGTGTGTGTGTAGTGTATGTATGTATGTATATATATATATATATATATATATATATATATATATATATATGTATGGGTTTTAATCAATCATTGCATACAAGACACTGATATGCATTCTCACTATACTATTTTCTATTTCTTCCAAACCTAACTTCAGGTGATACTCAACAGAGTCTTATTTTATTGTTTTGGACTTTTTTCTACAAAGTACAATCAGTGATTATACTACGAGTTAAAATATGCAAACCCTCAGGTTAAATTACGTTTCGATCTCCTCTGAGAGTACTTGTTACGTCGGTATGAAAGATGTATCTTTGACCTGGGCAATTCTAGCGTTGTAGACGTATCCCGCCGCTGTACATGTATACTTATTATCCATGATCTGTGTCTACTTTATTGTATTTGTGTCATTTTGTCCGAAACCACTTCCTAGTAGTCATTACCCTATTCCGCAGTCCGAACTCTTTACTCTCCATAAGCTAACCTGTCCCTGTCTAACTTATATACATAGAAGTTCTAATGTCCTTGTTGCACACGCCCCTTCGAAAATTTTGACATAGGCTGTATTAGCCCAAAGAAATTAAAGGGTCTTCAGCGGGTAACTACTCAACATGTGTCGGAGCCTTTTACCCGTACATGTCTCTATGAGTAGCGGCCCCTTGTCTAAGCTAAATATTCAGCAAAGACAACCCACATAATAATGAATAAATATGAACGTGGCAATTGATGAATTAGCTAAATACGTTTTGCTTATAAATGCAGAGCTTCATATCAAATAAGAATACCTGTCAAACAAACCATAATTACCTAATTTACATAGTACAGGTTCAGATAAGAACAATTTGACTTACCCCTGAACCAATATGTACCCTTTCTAGCTGGACAGCTTATCCTAGTTAAACCATCCGGCAATGTTTAACTGAAGTGGAAACAAGCTGGGGCATTATATTCAGTCCCAGTGATTGGAAAATAAACAGTTGCAGTTTGACCACCTGTACAAACTAAGGGAAATCCTAACAAGGACTGCAACAATGTACATCCTTCACCAGAGATGTAAAACAAACTCCATGATGACACCTACTCTTCAAACAATTAAGCTCTATTTAACCGCCAACCCTGAGTCAATTTGTCAACTTAATGTGTCAGGTTTGTGACATTTGAGAACATACTGCCAATTTTGAGTAAAAATTTTAATATTGAGTAAATGTGAATTTAGGCATATCAGAAAAGAATGGAAGTCATTAGCATTTATGCCAAAAACATGCTATCATAACAATTTTTCTTAACAGGATTTTAAGTACAACTTGGCAAACATGCAACTGTCGTAGGCCGCTTCTTGCTACCTGTAGCCCCTGGGGGTTTACCTAACAGAAAATAAGCTAGCCTAAAATGACTGAAAGGTGAGCATTTAAACATAATGATGTCAAAAGATAAAATTAAGTAGCAAAACAGGCAAGTCTAAAATCTCTAAAATTATTGGGCAAGTCAGAAAAGAATTAAAGTCTTTTGTATTCATGTCAAGAGAGTGCAATGAAAATATTAACCAGATATCAAGTACAATTAGGCAAGCCTGTAACTGTCGTAGGCCGCTTCTTGCTACCTGTAGCCCCTGGGGGTTTATCTAACAGAAAACAAGCTAGCCTAAAATGTCTGAAAGGTGAACATAATGATGTCAAAAGATAAAATTAAGTAGCAAAACAGGCAAGTCTAAAATCTCTAAAATTATTGAAGCCAAACTTTCTAACCATCTCGGGATATTTACAGCAAAATTTGTAGAAATATTTGATCAAAAGTACACCTTAACTATCCAAGTCCAAAAACACATCTCTGAAACCATCTGAATTGTTACCCTCCAAAGGGATATCTTTTGGGTAAATTTCTTTAGCAATTTCACTGAAATTTTGTACATTTAAACAAACAATGCCATCAATGTATCTTGCGTTGTTTGATAATTTTACAGCCATTTGTTATGTGTTTGAGTGTTGGGGTATCACTGCTTACATAAAAAAACGGTCCAAGTATTTGTAATTCATTTAAGCTACTTATGTACTCAAGTTATCGCTTGTGTATTATCTTTATACCTAATTTTCGTAAGCACGAACCCAGGTCACACTCCTTTATTCAAAAACACTCTTTTAAATAGTTACAGCTGTGCTAAGTTTGTTGTGTATTTAACTCTCTGTAGGTGTACCAGTTGTATATATTAATTTGTAAGCATCAGTGTTGGGGCCCTATTTGTATACATGCCTTTTATTGTACTAGCCAATTAAACGTGCCAGTGGTTGTCTTCTGCTCACGAATTGGCTTTCCCTACCCCATCGTTTTGTACTTATGAATGCTTGATTTGTCAAAGATCACTTATTGCTGTAACTGTATTTATCTGTATTGAATTATACATTTCACTGACCTGGGTCTATAGTGTATTGCTGTTTCAAAGGATTACATACTTCATACTCACCCAGGTGTATTTTCTAAATGAAAATGTTGTCAAGTACCGCAAGTGTTATTTGTGGGAAGCCATCTCAGACACATCTTTACATACTGTTAATGGTCCATCCGTACTGGTGCTAACGATGATTTATCCAATTGCTTACCTATTATGTGCGCTCTGGCTTGTAACCTTGTGTAAATTCAATCTATGGCAACGGGCCTTCATCATCGTAGCGTGCAACATCCTATGATGAAAATATGCGTTTCGTTTCAATGAATATATGTTAAAAGTATTTTCCTTACTCATGCTACTAGCTGGCGATATTCATGTAAATCCTGGTTCACCGCAAAACTTACGTAATATCTCTTTTTGTCATTTAAATGCCAGAAACTTAAAGTTAAATCAGGATAAAATGAGATGCATACGTTCTGATCTATCTGACGACTTATTATAATTTCTCTTCTGAAACTTTTTTCCCAAATTTCAAAGGATGAAGACTTTACGATACCCGGCTTTCACAATACTTTACGTCGTGACCGCCCCAATGCTGTCGGTGGGGGAGTTCCCCTTTTTGTGTCTTGTTCTTTTGTAGTTAACTGACGAAAGGACCATGAAGTTCCCGACCTTGCAATGCTCTGGTGTGAGGTTAGGATACATAATAATAAAATCCTTTCGGGCATAATTTATAGACCCCCAAACTCTTTGACCTCTTTTTTTGTGACACATTCCAAGATAGCATAGATTTAGCAAAGGCTACTGGTGTTAATAACTTAGTAATATATGGAGACTTGAACGCAGATCCTCACACGTCGCCAGGTAATAAACTTCATGATCTTGCAACTTCCAACTATTTGTCGTCTGCTTCATAAAACAGGTAATGATAACATCTGTAATAATTACAGACCTGTCTCCTGACAAAGCTGCGTTGGCAAAGTGTTTGAAAAAGTTGTTTTCAAACACATTTTCAATTTTTACAGAGACAGTTTGTTGATATCTGCCAACCAGCCTGGCTTTACTCCTGGCGACTCCACTGTCAATCAATCATTGTCTATCACGAATTATATCTCGCTTTGGACCAACAGAAAGAGGAGCACTTTGTCTTCGTAGATATACGCATGTAGGTATTATACAGAAGGAGAGAGCATGCTGGCCACCTCAAATGTTTCAGCCCTGAAACCAGCAAGTTTTTTTTGGGGGGGAGGGGGGGGCGCGGCAGGAAGTTAATAGCCACAAATACCTAAGCATCACAATAAGTACAGATTTGCGATCGACCAATCATGTAAAAGATATTATTGTTAAGACATGGAAATTACTGACTATTATTAAGAGTTTATAATACCGCCTTGACTGCTGAACTCTTGAAACCATTTAGGTCTCCTTTATTTTACCCATTTTAGAGTATGGAAATTCTGTCTGGAATGGCTGCATGGTAACAGACGCCAAAAAGCTCTAATAAGTTCAGCTTAATGCATCCTGAATAGTTTGTAGCACAATGCCTGACACTTCAAATGCAAAACTTTGTGAAGAACTTGGATGGCAAGCATTGTAATCTCGTAAGGAAAATGCTAAGTGAATCCTGATGTAACAAGCTAGTCCCAAATTCCCTTCAATCTGTAATTCCAAATATTGTCAATCCTGAAACGTCTACTCACAATGCTCGTCAAAGGTTTGACCCTCTTCATTTTCGAGCTCACACTGATCTGTTTAATAATTCATTCTTCCCATCATCAGTTCGCCTTTGGAATGAGCTACCTCTTCATATTTGCAATAGACCAGTTCATTGGACTCGGGTTCATTAGGTTCATTTTGGGAAGCGCACCCTGCTTTGTTTACATTTTGTGCTCGACTAAGCTGGCTGGGTGAAACGTGGAAGGATCAGAAAGTAAAACACAGGATGTCCTTGGAAAATCAAACTGTCAGCAAACTAAAAATGCACGTTTCACCACTGATGTGTCATTTTTTGGTAAAAGAATTGCACTGTTCAGCACAATCGATCTTGTAATCACTAGCGCTAGCCGTGGCACCCATTGTAAACATGCAGGCGTGGGCCAGACTTGGCCACTTGTTGAGTGGACAATCAGGCCAACAATGGAATGTATAATTTATTACGTTCTGGAAAAGTTCGGTACAACCTGGTATGAACAGGTCTCTTCACCATCGCTGTCAATATTTAAATCTAAAATACTGAAATTCTCTTCTTGGCAGAATCAGCCGTCAGAATTGCATAACTTTGGAAGCGAATATGCTTCTATTATATATAACCCGTTTACGCTTGGGCAGTAGACAGTTGAACTCCCATCTTGTTAAAATTGGGGTGAAAGTGAGTCCTAGGTGCATGTGCGGTGCAGCTTGCAAAGATGTTTGGCACTATTTTTTCTCGTGCCCACTAATATTGTGGCATGCTCAGAACTTCATACAATTGTCTCAAAATATGCTACTTTTTCTTTGCAAACAGTTTTGTTCGGCTGACCAGCTTGTATGCTTTTCAGAAAATTTGCAAATTTTTTTGGTGGTTCAAGATCATATAATTTTGTCTCTACTGGATAAAAAATTATCTGAAGTATGCCCCTCTATCTGTCTTTTGTTAGCAGTCAACGTCTTCTTTAACTGGTTCCTGTTCCATGACTGGACAACTTTGAACATTGACTTTTCATGTAACATGTCTGTGTAACATAACTTCTTATTTATATGTCGTTCCCTTTTCTGAAAGAGGAATAAACATAGGCCATTGCCCTTTTCCCAAATGCTATATTTTATTTCATGTACAAAATTATTGTCTGCCTGAAAAAAAATTCGGCAAACGAAGTCAACCCAGATGAGACTCAGACAATTTGCCACAGCTGGTAACATTTCATGTCAAAGATTTTGTACAAGATGAAAAGGATAATGTTATAGTCGTGAGATATGGCATGCCAGTTATCAAACCTCACATATTCTGTTTTGTTTTTGTTTTTTTCTGAGGCCATCAAAAGTAGGAAGCATTTTTTCAAAACTGACAAAATGCTTCGGTTAAGCCACTTTGTTACAACTGGCACAAGCACCTCATGATTCTTAGTTCTGAAGAGCAGAGGGGCCTTACCATTCTCAGTCATGACAAGCTTAATGGCTTAACCATTCCCACTTTAAATGGACAGAAGGGCCTAACCATTTCTAGTCATAATGAGCAAAAGGGCCAAACCATTCCAACCTTTGAGGGGGAGAAGAGCCTAAGCATTCCCCGTTATAAGGAGCAGAAGGCCGAATCGTTCCCCTTTTAACGGCATTCCCAGATACAAATGGCAGAAGGGCCTGATCATTTCTAGTTACAACTGGCACAAGACCTGACTATGGCTGGTTTTATTTCATCAAACTGCTTCAAATGAAAGCAAACATCTCGATGGTGGTTTACCCAATGTGCAGATACAGGTGGCACTACAATACCTACCTCCTGAAATACTTTATTTAATTCAATTTAGTCAGTTTATTTATTTTGTAAGGAAAATACATGGAAGGTTGCTTCATACAGAGCATACTGACAGATGCCTAGGAACGTATGTACATGTCAAATAATGTTCGTAGAAAGCAAGTAGCCTGCATGTCTTACAGTAGACACCACAACCTTTTTTGTTGTTTTTGATACCCATCATCTGTAAGAGATGCAAGAAAATGTAGATTGTGACTGGGTATGCCTTTTGAATAATGTTAGTGACTAGGAGTTGATATGTGGAAAACATCTGTTGAGAGACAGGCTTTCATGTGTGATCTACCTAAAACAAACAAAAGCCAATATAATTACTTCACTTTAATAAGGGTTTTCCTGATTACATGTTTATCAAGATAGACCTCTTTTAATTTTATTCATACTTTTCTATATGTGGCGATATTCTCCTGTGACGAGTGTTATGGGTGTGATTTTTGTTTTGATTTGGAGAGGTCAATGTTTTCATTGAGTGTGTTCAGAGTCACTGAGTTGGCCTGCTTTGTTGGGGTGACTCTCATGATTTTGTAAACAGTCAGAATAAGCTAGAATGGTGATCTACATTCATATGGGGGACTTCCCCACAGGTTTCAGTGAATTGAGATGTGTGACTGATTGGAAAACTCTGGAATATTGGTGAGATTTCTAAGTCCAGATAAATAAAATAGATCCTTTCCTGACTAAGAGAGGAGAAAATCTGAGATGTGACAGAAGCCATGTGACTTCAAGCCAGTGGGAATGTGAGCCATTGTTATTGCCAAGGAGATACTCATTTATACATTATACCTGTGGAGAGCACTACACGTGGAGTGTGGCTGTCTCTTTGAGTGGATCGGTTTATTTGGTGTAAATTGTACCACATTGGAACAAAACTGCATCTCTTTGGGATTTGGATAAGCACCGCACCTTTGAGTACCACATTGGAACCAAACCGTACATCTGTGGGATTTGTACCAGACTATTTGGCACCTACCATAGGACTCAGAACTGTGGGACAGTACTTGTAGATAATCTCCCACTAGGGATTAGGATTTACCTGCAGATTGTGTTACTGTTGAATACCAACCCAGCTAAGAGCATAATTTTATTTACTTACTTTGTACTGATTTTGATAGGTAATACATTTTTATTGTTTAAGTTATATCACTGTCGTCATTCTTTGCTGAGGTCTGCTGGGAATATTCAGAAAGTGGGCATCCTAACACACGGGGGGGGGGGGCTCTCCTATCTTTATATGGTTCGTGGCCAAATTTCTGGTCTGATGAAGCCTTTTAGTTGAAATCCTTTATTTGACATGCATATTTATATGGTATAATTTATTATTTGTGGCCCCAAGCCTCAACAGTGTACCACTGAATTTGGATATTAGTTAAACTTAATGTTTACCAAAGTTATCATTTTTAAATCATGAAAGCAGGTTCAGTATCAACATTGCATTCTGTGTATATTTTCAGACTACCTTGTGTCTTCTGTAGTTGTAAGAGTTGATCTAAGTTGGTCATGTATGTTGATGCCCAAGCGTATGACATAAGTAGGAATCCTAACAAAACATGCAAGTTTAGAAGAATTTATTTGCTAATGTAGTATCACAACGTTCTAAGGATAATAATTACTACCCTATTTTTTTTTACATGTATACGACAAATGGAATTTTGCCCTGTGATCCCTAGGACATAATATTTGTAGTCTGTTACTCGATAATGTTCAGTTATAAATGATTATATAATTTGCAATTTTTTCCAGGTAATTTATGAGTCTGCACCCATCTGATAAAATTACTCAAACGCCTGTTCATATTCAATTTAGGGCAGTTATATCGTTATAAAAAAGGAATTTTGTTTCATAAGCAAAGGCAGGGGTATCGTGAAGATACATTATTCGCCATGTGGTTAATATACATATTAGAAAGAACAAAGATCCTAAGATGGAGCCTTGAAGAGCATCACATCCAATTGAAAATGTATCCAAAGATTGATTTTGAACATAAACATACCGTTTTCTCATTCCAGTGTTACTTTGGAACCAGCCACGAGTTACAGTATTGCCTGACACAACAAAAAATGAATTCATTTCATTTTTTTTTCTTTTTATTCATTGTGTCCAAGTATTTTAGAAAATCAAGAAACACTCTTTTTTATTTATTAACTCTTTCGAAGTGTCCAGGTTGAAGCAGCAATCACAGTAAAAACTCCTCTTCACAGCCTTTTGAAAAACCACCATATTAAATTGACGAACAAACAACACGTTTAAAGGTTAAAAAATATACAGAAATATATTTAAGCAAAATGGGAGGAATATCATCGCATTCCGGACATTTACAAAACAGTTATGTTTGTTCGCAGTCACCACGTGATTTTTTTTATCTTATTTTTGTACTTGGATTTACTGGTCACCAGCTCAGCTTTACGTTTAACTATCAAACCATTGATAACTTCCTAACCCTTACAAAAGGTCTGCTTGGCAAATTAAAACAATTATTGGATTATTCGCGTTCTGCAATGTGAAGGACATCTGTAAATTTGTTTCGACAGCCTTTGTATTTGCTCACAATCTCTTCCGAACCTTTCCTTTCATAGACTAACTTATTTTTGGTTTTAGGTGATGTGATTAATTTAATTATCCCATCAGCTACATCCAGGGTTTGATACCTTTGTGTCCCTTAGGAAGAGTTTTAGTTTGGTTGCTGAAAGTGTGCCAATTCTTAAATTTTGCTGAAAAATTCCCTTAAGTTGGAATCACTACCATTTTAACTCGGATCTATTCACTGTGTTGTTCCTCAAATTATGGAGCGTTTTGCAGCTTTTTCTTCTTGTTTTGACTTAGCTACATACCCAAAAGTTTCTGTGATAAATCAAGCTAAATGAAATAGTGAAAAGGGTTTTGCACATACACAGGCGGAAAATGTGGATTCTATTGACAGATGTGCAATGTGAGTATAATCGCCCTGTCACCCTTGAACAAAAAGGTGTGGACCTTGTGTGTATGTGACATACAGCAGGGGGCTCATCAGCCGCAACAACATTCCATAGACCTGTAGTCAAGATCATACTTTCCCACCACTGACAAAAAATTATTGACTGAAAGAGAAATGGGATTAAAGTTCCAAAATATGGCCTGCTACTGATATTTTACTACTGTTTCTCTGATTGACATTCAGGCTCTCGTCCTGTTCTGTGGATTTGACATCAGTCTCCCATGCAGCAAAAAAGCAAGCCTGTGCAAGTGCAACTCGCCCCCTTCTTTTAAATATAAGGTGAGAAATTACACGAACAGGTTCTTGTGAGCGATGCCATGACCTTTAGTGAGCTTTGACAGTTATTTAGACCATCAACAGAAAAGACCAAAGAAGAGCTATCAGAAAAGATCCTAAAATAAACATAAAACTGAACTGGCAGGAACTCGTCACGTAGCAGAATCTAACAGTTTCAAATATTTCAATTGTTTTATCAGTTTACCTCTGGCACATTGAATACAAATTGAAACTTCATAATAAAATGATGTGTCTTAAGAATCCTTCAATATGTTTGCAAAATATTCCTGTCAAAACGCATCCACGCCAGTAAAAGATACACAGAAAACCAAGCAGGTTACAACCATGCTGATACAGCCTATTTGTCAATTCTCAATTAACATGTGCACACACAATCTCTAAATCATCAGTGGCAGTGAAGCAAATGCACGTAATCATACTTTTGGCATCCTTGAAAGAGTATGATTCTGTCTGTTTAAGATATCACTGCGGCCCTCCACTTATCTGCCCTGATTCTGTAAATAACAGAGGGCCTGTTAAAAAGAAATAAAATTAATACTTCCAATCTTCATGATGTTCTTCCCTTTTTTTTTTTTTTATTTTTCCCCTTCTGCCTTTGCTTGTCTGGTTTTCCCTCCCGTTATCCTGTTCAGGAACATACCTAGTAGTTGGATGGAAGTTCAGTTTCCCTGCTACTGAACCCACTCACTGTACAACTCCCCTAAGCGGTTCCCTCCCCTCTGGCTAGGGTGTAGCCCATCCGAGATGAACATATCCCTCCTCCCTGCGAGACTTTAAATTGGCAACCACACATGAACAATTGGCAATAAACTTTCGAAATTGATAGGAATTTTCAGAAAACTGAATAAGTATTTACCTCTAAACACTCCCTTACTCATGTATAATTCACTTTTTCTACCCCATCTTAATTATGCCATCCTAGTATGGGGCTTCTCATGTGACTGCATTTTCAAGTTACAGAAATCTATTGTTCAGCTAATTTGTCTTAAAAAATATAACGCCCATATAGATCCACTTTTTAAAACACTGAACATTCTCAAAGTCGAAGACTTATTCAAACTTAAAGCTCTGAAATTTTATTTTCTATACCTACAGAACAATTTGCCTGCATATTTGAATGAAATTTTTGCTCAGACACCTGTAAATCACCCATATCAAACCAGAAACAAAGAATCCATGCAACTACTTGTCCCAAAAAGAAATAGAACCCGAAAATGTATCAGATTTTTAATTCCTTCACTCCTTAAAAATACACCTCCTTGCATTAAAGAATAATTTCATACACATTCTCTATCTGGTTTTTCAAAATACGCTAAAATTCATTTCATTAGTAAATACCTTGAAACATTTACCATTCCAGATTGTTTTGTGTGCAACGACTAAAGCGCCTTGTCTTTTCGTTTTCATTTAACTACTATTCCATTATGATCAATCTACTGCAGAAATAAATTGTTTTATGTTTATTCACATCCTAGGTGGCCCCAGTGATAGCGGACATCATGTCCTTAACTGGGGTCATCCTGACATAACCTCTTTTTTATATTATGTACCCTTATCTATCAAGGCAACTTTTATGTATGCATATTTGTACCTCACCTGTATGTATTTGTGTCAAATAAACCACTTCTGAGTTCTGAGTTCTGCAAAATTCTCCCACACAGCCCTGAAAGCTACCCTCTCTGTCTACACAACCCTTCCAACCTCCGTTTACGACCACTAATCCTACTGGCCTGCCACCCACCCACCCCATACCTTGGTAACATCTCCATCACCAAGGAGTCACAGTCGAACTGTGCCAACCTCCCCAGTAAAGTCCTGTTCCTATCTACCACCTTCTCTGTCCCTATCAGGCCCCCCAACTTCCCTCTGTGGGACAGATCATTGGTCCCTACCAGAACAATGTTCCTCGGCTTCTCCCCGCTGCACCCTACCACCTCCTCTAACCCCTCTTCCATGTCCTTAATCTTAGCACCAGGAAGATACACTCAAACCCTACATGCTCTATCTTCCCCATAAGACTCTATTGGTCTTCCTAACAATACTGCTCCCTACCACAACTGCCCCTCTAACAACCTCCTGTGCCTTAACCACAGTGTTAACCCCCTCCCCATGGCAAAAACTTCTGTGTATCCTCTTCTCCCTGGTCTTCCCTGTCAGTCCCCTCAGTCTCCACTGCCCCGTCCATCCCCTTGGTCTCTACCACCCCATCACCCCTGATCTCCTCCCCCTCCTGCCTGACTCCCAACCTCCCCCTGCCCTCTACAGCCCTGATCCTGTCTCTAGCCTCTTCCAGCTCTAACTTCATGGCTGCGACCTGAACCTCCACGGTTTCAACCCTCCTGCACCTCCCACACGTGTAAAGTCCTCCACATACCACACTCCATGCACTTTATAGATCTATCCCACCCTGGACCCTTACATTTCTTCCTGCTCTCCTTTTGACCCTGGTCATCCCTGCCACCATCCCAGACCGTGGTCCCTGGACCTTCACCCCTGATCCTCTGCCCGTCACCCCACTCTTGTGCACAAGAAACCCTCACCCTTACCCTCCTGACATGCCACCGAATGCATACCTTCCTGAGGCCCTGCACTCTCTCTAACATCTTCCACACCAACCCTCGACCCAACACCCTTAGTTAATCATTCAAAGAGGCGTCTTTGCTCTGTTCCCACAACAAATACAAATGTCTCCCAAAGCACTATCTATATTCGCTCAGAAATTTCCCTGCACTGTCTCGATGTGTTTTAACAACAATGTATGACTGCAAATCGAAAGTAACTAAAATATTTCCACTTATCTGATACAAAATTTACCGACAATATCACCGCAAGTCCACTCTCGTTGAAATCTTGTCTCTTTCCCAAAACGATTTTTTAAGTATTGTCGCCCTCGACCTCCTGCTGGACGGAGGAAGGTTCGGTGTTTCACTTATTTATTGTTCTTCGATATAATAAAACAAATGACGTTCTGCGTTGTGGGGTACAAGACGAATAATTAACCTGAGTGATGGACTGCCCCTCATGCTTATCATTCTCCTGTCGTCCTCAGCCAAGGGCGTTATTTGTGTATCGTTACATACATGGGTGTTTCAATTATTTATTGTTGTTCGATATAATAAAATAAATGACGTTCTGTGTTGTGGGGTACAAGACGAATTGTTAACCTGAGTGATGGACTGCCCCTCATGTTTATCATTCTCCTTTCGTCCTCAGCCAAGGGCGTTATTTGTGTATCGTTAGATACATGGATTTGCACATGCAACTACATGAGCGTGGTGACGAATCTGCGTTCTTTGTGTGCAAATAATAGCACAGGTAATGACAATGAATGTCAGTAAACCCCTATTGTTATTCATGCATATAACTAAGGTTCATATAAATTTAAAACATTCTGAGCCGAGTGTGCCTAGCATCGGGCTGCCAAAAGCATGCCACAGCAGTGTGATGTACTTACGTACGTGTGATGTACTAACTGTGATCTATAACTGGTTTGTGTACTGTGCATCAAATATGTACATTATATATTAGTCAAGTTCACCCATCTTTGCTTTAATTTCTAAGAGATACAGATTAGGAGAAGACAGAGCCGGATGTATAAAGAGAAATACGTTGTCAAGAAATATTCTAGGCGTAAGGAAGGCCCTGATTGATGACAACAAACTACACTTTATTGCTGGTACAAACCCCAAGCGCTAATAAAGCACAGTCTCTATTAGCTGGCACATTAACCCACCGCTGCCCAACCGTGACAGAAACTTCATTACGGCCCCAACCTATAAAATGTGGGGAAACATAAAAAAGACTTCCATAAATGAGGTCAAAATACAAACTCACGCAGAGTGAAAGCTATACATTTCCCTCCTTAAGACATATCTAAACACTAACCTAGATGTATTATAACTTCTGTTTGTCAGTTACTCCTAAACAGTGGCTTTCTTGAGTTAAAAAAATCAAAAAATCAAAAAATACCCAACATTTCTATTCTTTTATGTCATTAGCCTACGGCATACTTAACGGATCTGCTCTCGAGGCATGCATGCACATAATGCAATCCGTGCATCTCTATATATCTGTCACGATTGCAAAAGATGTAGGCTAATGTTAATTTTTTTTAATCCATTGTCTGTTGGCCATTATGGAAGCATGACAATAATATCTTTATTTTGTAAGCAAGTACTTACCAATTACCAAGAAATGTCAAAATCGCAAACAGTTGCAAGTAAAATCTAGCCCCGTCCAAAATGTGTCTAAATTCCTTTGCATTGCAGTGACGTTAGCATGTGTCAGATCACTCCCAACTCAGCCTTCAAAATGAGACGAGTTTGAAATGCTACACTTTGCCATTGTTTAACATAATACAAAAATTTGTAGATTGGCTAGTTTGTATAAATTGAAATGCTCAACTTCGGTTTTTGGTTTATTGGATGTGGCTATGCCACAAAACTTATAAACTGAAGTTTGAATGACACCACTATCTACAGTAGTTTCGAAGCTATTCAAGATTTTAATCATGTCAGCTTGTCTATTTTGCATGAATTAAAATCCTACAACTTTGGTTCATGGTTTCTTTGGATGCGGCTTTGCCACTTACCTAAGATTTGAAGTTGGAGCTGCATCTCTATCTATGACAGTTTTGGGAATATTCAACTTTTATATTTTTCAATGTCGTTAATTAGCATAATTTGAAATTCCACAGCTTTCATTTACAGTCCATTGTATTGGCAGGTGTCACAAACCTAAACATACACATTGAAGTTTTCTGTCTATCTGCAATAGTTTGGAAGATATGGAGCTCTTAAAATTTTAATTGCCCCTCACTTGCATACTTTTAAACATCATGACTATTCCAAGCGATATGCACAATTTCATTGGTACCGTAGGTCAGGCACCATGGCAAGTTTGGTGGTTTTCGGAATATTAATGTTGGAGAAAAACTCCGGAAACATTTGGGTGCCGTGGGAAGAAACAAAGAACCCGAGGAAAAACAATATGTCTTGGTTGGCACCCAGACATAAACAGCGAGCGTGTTTACGCGCGGGAGCATTCTTCATGATCGCGAGATGTGTTTGGGGATTTGAGGGATCATGAGTGAAGCAGACCGCATTACTCGTGATCCCTGTGTGCCCCAACACAACGAGCGATCATCAGTAATGCAGTGCAGGTATGCACACAAGCTTGGTTTTACTTTCATTCCACACTTCTAGATCGCTATTTTGTTAATAGAATTTTTAAAGTATATTGCATAGAGATATCGGGATCGAAAAAAGAAAACTATTATGTTGGTCTAATTATGCACGTCAGAGTTCGGATTCACCAAGTTGAGAACGAATCATCAGATTAAATGGGTGGAAAGAACCTCTTTACTCTCCATAGATTAAAAGAGTATCCAATGAAATGTTATAGACCAGTCTTAATCATGCGAGGCCTACATTCGTACCAAGGCACAAGTATCAGGGGGAATAAATTGAAGCTTAAAGCGCAGAATGTACACTAGAACAAATGTACCCATTCGTAAATTTCTTAATCTCAGACGCATACGTGCCTTCCAGATCTGGTGACTGTGTGCCCTCCCGAGACATGGGATGGATTTGTAGTACCGGTACTAAGGAGTCTAGATAGTCCGTGTCTAGTCTAGTACTAAAACTAATTTCTTTACTAATTTCTTTTCTGCGATTCTTTTGTAAAGTGTACCACAGCAATAATGTTACTGTACAAACTCTTGGTAACTTAGTTCTTCAGGGGAGCCGCTCTGCAGTTGGTAATTCTCTTAATCATATCCTATGTAAACAATATTTTGATATCAAAGTTGCCTTCGTATAATGTACACGATCTGCTTGTGCTTGTTGACAATGCCAGACAACATACCAGCTGAAGTTTGTTCACTTGCCAATACCATCTGCGAGTTATGTGAAATTAGGGATGGCTGCTGGCAGACCACTTTAACACAGAAGGAGTGCCATGACTTCGTTGACTTCCTGTGCACCTGTTAAAGTAGCTTCGTTATTGGATGATGTACATTATTTCGATGTTGAATGACCAGTGTTTTTTTCTACTCTTTCACCTCTTTCTTTGTATCTTTATGATATATACAATACAGTTTACTATTTTGTACGAATAAAGATATATATATAATACAGTTTTGAGACTTATGACTTCACTACGCATTAGCGTGAAAGATGGCGGATATAGGCTGGGATAATAATTTCTAGCTAAGCTGCGCCATAATCATGCGCACAGTTTACTGATCCGCGCTTGACATGGATAACAACCTACAAGCCAGATGGCCAGGTTTGTTTTCAGACAATGTCCTGTATATGTGTATGATCTCCACAATACACATGTGATGTCGGTAATGACTTGTTCAATATATACATTTTGTGTGTCATTTATTGGTTTGCTTTTTTAGTACCATACAGCGGGTTAAAAACACCCACAGGGTAAAGTGCTATACCACAACAGTAAAGCCACAGCAAGCCTCTCACTCTGACACATAAACCGGTTTGTGATCATGCAAACAAACAACCATACTAGTTTCTGGAGTACAATAGTGAACTGCTTGTCAAATGAATTAGATGGACAGTCACACAAAATCTGTTGTATACCCACAACTCAGTTTTTCTGGCTGAAAGTTTGGTTCATATTAAGTCAGAAAAAATGTAAATAATCTCCGAATTCCAGCCTCATAATGCACCATTTGCATTCAAATTTTCAAGAGTTTTGGGAGGGAGGCCCGAACTCCCAGCTGACTCACGCTCTCCCACTGCTCGTTTGTATGATTAACATCCCTGGCCGGGTCTAGAGGTGTGATTTTGTGTGCACCTCAATTTTTCATACATAAAGCACAACATTGAAACCAAACACAGTCCTATAAATATTATTGATTGAAATTCCTGATTGTGGTAACACCCCAGTGGGTCTGTTTGAAAATGGACGGAACGAGTGGCTGCACAAAATAGTAACGACCATTTCGGTTGCAATGTGTGGTCCTGAGTTTAAGGCCACCTGGGAGCATACGCATGAAATAACAGCTCCTCAGCTTTCACACTTGAAAGAATATTTTTACTAAATGGATCAATGGAAGCAGCATGTAACCAGCTATTAAATGCTTATTTCTACTTCCACTGAGACCTGCCAAGTCAGCAAAACCACAGTGAACACGGCAACAAAGTGATGCAAGTCTTCTTTTGTAGAGCATGATCAAGATCTACACATATCAAAGAACCCGATCCAGCACCACCGTCCCTGTCGTTTCACTATTTACAAGTGTGACCAGACGAAGCAATAACATAAATTTCATAGTTTCCTTGAGCCCAGTTTCAGTCGTGTAAATCATTGAGAGATTTGAGATACAAGTGAAGGTCAGTGAATTGCGCAGGAACACCAATGGACGCGTGCAGCAAAGATAAAGTCTATGGCTCGCTATGAATAATGGTGACTTGACTTTAAATGAGTTCTCAAGAATATAAGGATTATTACAACGACAATTTGTACGATTTGCCTCAGGTAAAATCAGTATCCATGTTATCATTTGGTAACATATTTTGCTATTATTTGTCTCTAATGATATAAAGGGTTTTGTTATTCAGTGTACAGAAACCAACCGTCAATGTTTTACACCTCGTTTTAGAAATAGACTGGAGAAGCGTTTGATCATCGCGAACAAGTTTTAACACTTTCCTGATCAAACCGCTCTACAATGACGAAGATTTTCAAAATTTCTGTGCTTCATCCATTCTGTTAAATTCTCATAATATTTTCATTTTAAAAAATCGGGAAGCCAAACCAGCATAACACGGAAATAGGCAGCAGCTCTCTCCAGCACTTTTGACCTAGTCCAATACTGTGATCTTTTTAGGGTTCAAGTTTGGACAAGTCCAGCCCGGTCGGTATGTACAATTATTAAGAAAAATGTGGAGTTCCCTGTCCACTATGAATTCATGTTACGGCAAAGTGAAAAAACCATGAAACGTTTATGCAGCAATATCAGAGCAAGGCATTGATTGCATTCATAAAATAAAATGTGAAAATACATTTAAATCACATGAATAATGCAAGTATTATCAAAATTGTCTGTCCCTGAAAAAAGTTCAATTGAGCACAGTCTAGGTGTCATGGGCACATGAATGACCCCTTGGTCACTTTCCAGTATTCATATACTTTAATAGGCGCTGATGACACATAATTAAATAAACACTCTTCGTCTTGTCCTTGATCAGGACAGTGAACTCCTAAGTATACACCATTCATTTTCTTTTGACGCTTTACTTAGCAATCCTGATACATGGTGTTACATCTCCCTTTGGTCAAGTCATAATTGATGTAAATGGGTCCCTTGCTCACGTTGGTACAAGCTACGCTGACTGACGTTTACAGCCAACCTCGATATTGATGTACAGGACCATCAATCTCGATGCCCGGCATATGACATGTTGCAAATTTGATGCTATAGACCTACTATTCTGAAGTGTCAATATATGTATGAAATTGACAGTGATGTTGAATAATTGTCAAATAGCTTCCCGATCAAATATTTCAATATATTTTAATTGATTTTTTGTTATCTTTTGCTTTCAGTTCAACACAAAAGACCCCGAATATGCCAATAAACGTGGAAACGATATTGTCCGTGTGTAAGTTTTTACTTCTGACTTTTTTGCTTAAATATCGATTTGGTGCGACAGAAAACTAGGCAGGTTTTTTATCTCTCCTCCCCCTAACTAAAACACAGTAGATTTGTATTTTATCGCACATCGCTGTTTTGGTGGCTCCCACGATCTTTACGCCATAACGATGTGAATATTGCCCCAGTTAAGCACGTGCTTTGGTCAATATAATCTGCTTCTTCCTGCAGCTGAGTCACTGTATCGATCCTGTTGCTGTGTCAGGTCTCCGTACAACATCCTAAAAAAGTACACTTAGTTGCTTAGAAATCTTGTTTGAAAGTACATTTGCATCATGCTCAAATATTCACTTTTGGTTTAGAATTCTTCTATACAAAAGCATTAGACTGCAATTTTTTTCATAATGCCATGAATATACAACCCATCCCCGAATATTTATTTGCATATGTTGCCACACATTTGCGTGCAAGTCCAACCAATAACCAATGCTCGGAGAGATTGAGGCTCTTCCCACCGGCATTTCCGAAAATAAACATGTGACACGTGGAACGACCAGTTTTTGTAATCATATGCATTGAATGGGATAATTGTGATGTTTAAAGTGAATATTTTTCCTAAAAAATAGGTACAAATATAAGTATAAGAAATGTCTATCGTTGTGTTGGGTTTTGATCTGATGGGAGGGGGGACATTGCCGTCGATGTCAACCTCAATGCCCCCTGCCATAACTGCGTAACACCAACACAAACGATATTCCTTCCTTTATAGCCTTCTTTAAGCGAAGCAGCATGTTGGGGTCTTTCAAAATTAGGTGCCTCGATGTGCGCTGATAAAAAGCCACGAACATCTCCAAGTCTTCTGCCTATCAGTTTTTTTTTAGCTTCAACTGTGACTTGGAGTGTTCATTTTAGAAGCAGATTTCAAACGCTGACTTTTTCATTCACCTGGCCAGGCGTGTATTTTCGCACGACGACCACAAAAGTGGCTCTCTGCAGGGTGCTGACATTTGGTTGGTTCAATCACCCGTGAATCTCGAAAAGATTTTCCTTGAAATGCGCATGCGTCCAAGGCATCCTTGCGTGAATCCAATGAGAGTGTGAAGCCATACTGAACACACCATACTGTAGGCGATCTATTTCGTACCAAACCAATAGACCATGTCAGAAATGAGTTTCACCACCAGATGGCTCTGGGGTACTATCCACCCTAGCCTGACAGAGTGCCAACTAGCTAAGCATGGCAGAGTATGGGAGGTGGACAGTCTTTGAGTTGAAACAGGAACTAATCAAGAGAGGGGCACCAATTAAAGGCAAAAAGTGTGATTTAGTAGAAAGGTAAGTACTTGCTGGTCAGTTTCATATATTATCTTACAGGAATTTATCCCAAGATTACAAGTTTAGTCACTTTACTCCAATGGGTTGAACCAGCAGTTTACATCACTGGTCATATATTGCTGTGTGTGTGTATAAATACCTCTCTTGGCCACACAAAATTCTGTGACAAGTCAAATTATGAGACTGTGATTAAAAGTATAATGAATGTTCCATAAAGAGAGACTTTCATAGCCATACATATATTATTTTGAATGTGGAATAACCTGGTCAAAGTGCACATAAGCCACCAGTAGCCTGACCTGAGCCAAGCCTCTGGGGCCCAGCCAGTAGCTTGTATATTGGGTCACTCCAGGGGATAAGCAAGGTGTTAATGCTGCTGTTGTCTAGTTCCTCTGGGGAGAGTGCTTTATTGGTGTGCTGTGTATACAAGACACTTGTTGGTAATGTGTTTGTCCAGAATAACAATGAGGTAAAAACACTGCATACTCAAAGGCAAAGATGAAAAACTGAACAAGAAAAAGGAAAAGTAACTTTGGGATGGGACATGCGCATTGGCGGTATGTTCTGTGTGCTTTCAGTTATGGTTTTGAATCCTTGGTCGGGCCATTGAGGAAGGGGTGTTTCTTTTTTCAGACTGAGTATAGGTTCAGAATGAAAATTGTTATTTCTGTCATATGCGTCAAGTCTGAAAAAAAGTGCTAGACTAAATATGTGTCCTGTCAACTTAACTGTATGAGGTAATGAAGGGCAGCCAAGCTGTTCAAATGTAAGGAAAAAGGTAAACTTTCAAACTGGAGGGGACATAAAGTTACTTTTCCTTTTCTTGTTTAGTTTTTCATCTTTGCCTTTGAGTATGCAGTGTTTTTACCTCATTGTTATTCTGGACAAACACATTACCAACAAGTGTCTTGTATACACAGCACACCAATAAAGCACTCTCCCCAGAGGAACTAGACAACAGCAGCATTAACACCTTGCTTATCCCCTGGAGTGACCCAATATACAAGCTACTGGCTGGGCCCCAGAGGCTTGGCTCAGGTCAGGCTACTGGTGGCCTATGTGCACTTTGACCAGGTTATTCCACATTCAAAATAATGTATGTATGGCTATGAAAGTCTCTCTTTATGGAACATTAATTATACTTTTAATCACAGTCTCATAATTTGACTTGTCACAGAATTGTGTGTGGCCAAGAGAGGTATTTATACACACACACAGCAATATATGACCAGTGATGTAAACTGCTGGTTCAACCCATTGGAGTAAAGTGACTAAACTTATAATCTTGGGATAAATTCCTGTAAGATAATATATGAAACTGATCAGCAAGTACTTACCTTTCTACTAAATCACACTTTTTGCCTTTAATTGGTGCTCCTCTCTTGATTAGTTCCTGTTTCTACTCAAAGACTGTCCACCTCCCATACTCTGCCATGCCTAGCTAGTGGGCACTCTGTCAGGCTAGGGTGGATAGTACCCCAGAGCCATCTGGTGGTAAAATTTCTGACATGGTCTATTATAGAACATATTGGCCCAATAAAAAAAATAAAATGAAATGAAAATTCAACGATAGTTTGTCACACAAAAGTTAACTACACAATTTGGACTCGCTGGTGATCAGATTTGAGAATAGATGTTTTGAATTTTGCAATGTTTGTCACGCCTTCCCCGACTCCCCGCCTGCTAAAGACACACGCCTAAAATTTGTGGTCAACGCAATTATAATACCGGTACAAGCTCCGTTTTACCATACACTGAAGAGGTACATTATTTGATTTGTTTTAATGAGTCGTACTTGTGGCTGGCCTTTTCGTAATCCGACTTTGCTACGATATACATGAAAGCATGTGGTATTAAAATTGGGCTGAAGTATTGTGCAAACAAGTCAACACATTTGATTCCGCTATCGCACTAGAGGTCACCATGAAACTACACTTGCTTTGGAATCCAAATCGCGTAAACGTCTGCTTGTCTCGATACGTTACTTCATATTTAATTGACAATTACCTCGGTGAACACAACATGAGGAGTTCACAGGCTCTATGGCAGAGTGACAGGCGCTATGGCAGAGTAAATGTGGACAAATTTGGTACGAGGCTTCTTTTTTTTTACATTCTGCGTGGTAAATAATACCACAATTTCGAACAGAATATCTACATGGTCTGTCAAGGTGTGTGCCTGTAAAAATGTGAGGCTATTCCTGATAGGCCTGGGTGTAAAAATTTTTAATGTCATCACAAGATCCACAACTCATGAACTGTGTGGCCTGGTACTTAACGGATTACTTTCTGAGACGAGACACTTTTCCTTGATTTTATTGGTGTTAACAAAACTTCATTACTTGTACATTCTTGTCTGTTATTTTACATCTTTTTTATGTATTTTGTATTAATGTACTTGGTAACCATGGGCCCGTCTGGGAATAAAAGGGTCAGTAAGTACCTTTCCATCTGACATACCCACACTGGAGTTTGACTCTAGCCTACACGTATGGTATGGTCTCCTTGAGGAACAATTATCAATATTTTAATTAACAACTAAAATTCCAATGTTTAAAACTGCTTGATTGATTGTACGTGGCCATGCATGATAGTGTGGTCTGTCATTATTTTCAACACAGTTCAAAGAGGTTGAAATTTTCAAACCAGCCTGGGAGGCCACCGTGTCTACACAAAAATGGCAGCCTCCCTTCTAGATCTTTTTACGATGGTTGTGACAGTTTGAGCTGCCGCTCTGCTGATCTGATCTGGATAATCTTCACACCAAAATATTCCAACTTTTAACAGGTTTCCTTTGACAAAATTTTCTGTGCATTTGACATCTGGAACAACTCATGGATTTTCTTCTATTCGTGATAGTCCTATAGACGTCTCCAGATTCATCGAACCTTCTGTAATTGAGCAGAAAATTTCAGAGGGAAATGTAAATATAAGCAATGAGGGTCGCTTTTGTGTGTTATGGCATAATGACGCGGGTGATTGAAGCTGGCATCGAGCGACGCCCATGATGTCAGCTTCAATCACGCGCTCATTATGCCATAACACACACAAAATCGACTATCATTTCTTAATTAGTATCACTGCATCATAATGAACCACACACCAAATTGTAATTCGTGTTGATCCTTGTCTGTTCAAAGATGCCACCTACTCCCCTCATAATTTCTATGCTTCGCTTAAGATACAATGCCCTCCTAAAGATGTGAACGTATTTCCAATGTGTTGATGATACGCAATTGAAAAATGAACACAGTTTGCATTTTGATATTGATATGGTGGGCGCAATTGAAAAGTGAACAAAGTTTGCATTTTCCTAGAGATATTACGGCCAAATTTATCGACCCAAGAGAACAAATGAAGAGAATTTGACATGTCAACACAGTATGTTTGAATGTAACCCATACCCACTTGTACAAAAACATGTTCACTTATGCATAATAACTGTTATAATATCATACCGGAACTGGAGGATGTGAAATTTATAGTGATAACGACAGCTGTGCGTGCTGCAATGACTGAGCCCTACCGTTCGAACGTGAGCCATCAAGTTTAAAGTCAAGACAATGAAGCCATTGTGCCATGAACTGTAAAGAAACAGTGGGTTCCGATATCAGCCATAGTGCTAAAGCAGCTCCGCCCTCGGCTTGCCGGACTCCCCCTTGTTACATTTACTTTCTGGATACTAAACCATATGCTACGAAATGTTCACTTGTTTACTTTTGTTGACTATTTCTTTCTCTATTTTACCAAGTTTCATTCAATAGAGTCACCAGTAATATGGTGATTACTGATATATTTATCCATATCCGTCATACGTCGGTGACCTGTAGGATGTTCTCATATTTAAGGAATCTGAGCGGTACCAGACGACAGGTGGACAACACGAACTTAGAATTTAGGATAAGAAAAGCTCAGTCTTCATTTCGGGTAATTAATTAAATGTGATAGGGCGATCAGTGTCACCAGCTGTTTATGAGAGTTGTATTGCTCCTCAAGCAGGGATAGAGACAATCAATAAGTTGCCTTGCAAGAAATACCAAGTTTATTAAAACCATATCAGTGCCCAAACTTATATATTGACCAGTCTGCCAGCAGGCACGTTTCACCGGCTTTTACAGTAGAGACGAGTCACTTTCTATTTCCTTCCAGAAAGTAACAGTTATTCTGCCCATTACTTCTAGTCAATCACGCCCTTTCGTTATTTGTTTAATCGTAACCAAACCGGTATTCTCTAATTGAGACCTCTCAATGGAGGACGGCCCGAATAGCATCACACAAAATGGTTGCTAATCAGTGTTTTCTTGGAACATTAACAATAGTGAGTATTAATTTCATCACATTAATCACACATAAATATCATGCATGCCTCCACTGACGCGAGGGTTAGGAAGACGCCTTACTTTAAAACTTCTGA